>JANHFX010028921.1:82568-101210 GCA_027560015.1 Chloroceryle amazona | reverse complement strand
TTCTTGCTTCATTGCCTTTTCTCCACCATTCTTCTTCCTTCGCGCTCTTTCCATGGTTCAAGGACAGTTCCTGATAATGGTGTCTGTTTTCTTCCAACCAAGATCCCCCACTCTTCAGTATAACTCACACAAGCACTTTGTTACTCTGACAGTAGCTTGTAGCAAGGTGCTGCTGGAACTCATTTCTAAGCAATAGCTCAGCTTAGTAGCTTTTCAATCATGTCAGCCTGCATGTGTTTAGTTTATTATGTGCATTCCTTCATGGTGGCGTTCATATAAATCAGAAGCTTGGAACCAAACTTACATTTCTTAGATTTTGAAGATGATTTTCTAAAATCTTAGTATCAGTAACATCACCCAAAGTATTGGCAGCTTTTCTTCTGTACCTAAGAAAATTACCTTATTGTTTTGTGCCCACAAAAGTGAACTCAAATACTGAGATTTAGAGAAAGAAGTGAAATGGTGTGTCAAAGGCAGGATTTCAGAAATCTTGCATGTTCTTCAGTTTCATCAGCTTCTTCCACCCTAGAATTCTTCTTGGGAGAACTATAACAGTGAAATCATGTGAAATTTACTTTCCTCCTCCCTGTTTTCTTAGAAAGAAACATGTCAGTATTTTGTATCAACATGCTTATCCTATTTAAACTGTCATATAAACAATGACAGCTTTGCATCCTAGGTTTCTGTCTCTTTCAGGAATGCTCAGTGTCTGAACTGTCATCCACAGAAAAAAGAAAACACTTCAGCATGGGTTCACCAGCAGGCCAGCTACTTGTCAGTGTAAGAAAAAAGTCCTTATAGGAGAAGTCCAGTTCCAGTTTAACAATATAGCATACTTATCAGTTGATCCTCTTTTGAGCAAAACACCTACTTCTTAACATGACACGGATTATGTGACATTTTAGGTGACAGTTGATTTAGAAACACAGCTGCTGAGACAAATTTTATCTGCTGATGTTTGGCTACAGCATTAATTCTACCTTTGCTTTGAGCTGTTTATTACCAGTTGGCCATTAATCACAGATAATGACTGATACCCTGAAGGCTAATGCTTGAATGCATTCTTTTAAAATTGAAAAATATTTCTGTGTTCCAGTGTATTCCACTGCCATACAAGATAGAAGCAAACAAATGTTGCATTCCTGTTCTAAGGGTACTGCTGATATACGTCTAATTAACATACTCCAGATGTCAGCGCTATTAAAATCTGTCATTCATCTACATAACTGGTAATTTGTTATAACGAGCAAAATACCTGCTTTTCAGATAGCAAGTTTTTTAAAAAATAAAACAGTCACATTTTTGTCCCCGAGCATAATGAATACCAGCAGAAGAATCATATCATCAGTAATATTCATTCCACCAGGGAAAGTTACTGTTATCCTATCTATTTACGTCAAGAAATGCCCGATTTGTGATTCAACACTACAGAGCCTGGCATTAACTCTCCCCTTGCTACCTCAAATCTCGCAAACACAAATTATATCACCACCCATAGAACATTCATGCTTCGTAGAAGCAATAAGTCATTATTTCTCACCAAATAAATGCAGTCAAAACATCAGCTGAAGGCGTTCTTGCCCCCAGTGACTAGCTTAACTGTAAGCTTTATTAAGATGTGTTGGTGTACATGCAGTGCTGTTTGCTATTATCAGAGATATGTTACACGCTCCTAATGAGAGTGAGATGGAGGGATTATCATGCTGCCTCATGCAGCACCTATTTACAAACTGTCATGGTGTAGCCCATGTGCGGACTCTGCATTATCTGGGACACAGCAGTGCTCCATCTTCTTTCTACTGACAGTACTACAACCTTCTGGAAGAATCTAGCTGATTATCTCTCAGCTATAAGAATATAAAAATATAATGAAAAGCAGCTTTAAGATCTGTCCTCATGACATAGACTTAAAAAACAAAATTAAATTAATACAGTATGTCAAAACTTGTCACAGGCTCAATGAGGGGTAAACAAGCAACTTCAAAGATAACCAAGCAGAATATCTTTAAATAGCTGAAAGGTAGATGAAGTAAACAGCTGCTGATTAAATATGTAGGTCATTATTAAAAGGAGGTTCTTGAATTAGTCATCCCCTTTCTGTCTGTGGGATATTAAAACAGTTGCAGTGCCATGCTAAATATGAAGTCAGTGCAACTGAGTATCAGCTGTGATTTGAAGCCCTTTCAACAGCATGAGATACATATGGAGCAACACCTGTACTGATTCTGCCCTTACAGTAGTTTTATAATGGTGCAACTCTATTGAATTTTTAACTTACTTTGGCTCTGAACTACAAACACAAATTAGGGGTCTCCTTCATGACAAAATATCATGCTCCAGTGAGGCTTTTCCTGCACGTAGTTGACTGGGGTGTAGGAGGGAGACATTCCCTTATCTTAAGGGAATGTGATTATGATTGTACTTCACAGAACTGCAGACAAAATAATGTTCACCAAATCAGAAGATAATTCAACTTATTTACTGCAAAGACAGTAATAAATATTTACAATATTATGTAAGTTAGTGTTCTTCTATTTAAAATATATAAACTTTCACAGATTGCATCTGTTCAACCCCATCAAAATAAGATGACCAAAGACCTGGGAGCTGCTCTAGTTACTTCTCTACAGAATCTATCTGTAAAGTTTTATGAGGTTATTTTCCTCCTCAAAGTAAATTCACACAGGAACAGGCTGGATTCCATTTAAAGTGTGCCAGTAATGCAGCAATGATGTTTCAGGCTCTGTCCTGAGGCTTTTTCCTCAAGCCTCAAGTACATGCCAGTCTCTTACTTCTAGGCTCTCTATGTGTTCAGCTTGCAACAAGATTGTCATGAGCTTCAAGTGATGGCCTCAGGTACAGATTATTCCTGCTCCAGCCCATTATCCCTACAGCTCATTGATTCTGTGTCATCTGACCATTCTGTTGTCCATTTAGCAGCTGGAAAATGTATGGCATTTTAGAAAGCCTTTTTCAACATTAAAACTCTTTTTTTTTCCTACCCAGGACCAGCAGAGACATGCTGGTTCCTCATGGCCAGTTAATACCTGTTATAGGAAGCTAAGATGTGTTCCCACGCAGATAATTGCACAGAGAGGGACATTTGTACTTTGGTGAACAGATGAAGTGAGTAGACCAAGCGCCATACTTTTGGCTTCAGTAACAAAACAATTAATCATCGTAATGCAATCTCACTAAGCTGGGCATTTGTAAATTTGGGTAGCAGTGCCAAATGAACAATCATGAAAGACAAAAGACAGTAACCAGCAGTCCAGTAAAGCCTCCTATTTGAGCAATTTGAAGTTGTGTTTGACAGTGCTCCCAGCATCTCATCGTTGACAACAACTCCCAACTGGCCTATGATGCATTAAGGTTGCTATATTTATAAAACAGTACTGCATTTAGTGGTTGGATTGTGCTTTTTCCAGATTCTTTTTGTGAGGGAACTGATCACTTTGGAGTGGGCAATGCTGAAAACCCAGTGTTGGGAAAGAGATGCAGAGCAATTAAGCCACATGTACCTGGTCAAATACAAAATTTCCCTTTCTACCGAATTCTGTACTGATTACCAGGAAATATTTCTCTGTACCGAAGATACCTTTCCATCCATTTTTGAGTTACAAGGTGAACCTTGTTTAGTGAATGAAGTACATTTTACTTGTCAGTATTTTTCTAAGTTACCATGTTCAAGGACATTCTCAGTGCTTTAAATGAAAGAAAGAGAAAGCCACTGTTCTGCAAGATGATTTTATTAAAATGTGCACAGACATACACAAAAGCTCAAGCAATTTACATGAACCAATTAAATGGCACCCCACGCCCCTAATGAGCAAGCACAGAGATACAATTAACTGATATTTTATTTGCTAAATGAATCGACCTTTACCAACACAATCTATAAAACTAATCTGGCATAATGTAACCCTTGCAAATTGGAAGTCCACTCACACCAGGAGTCTAAAAAAAATAAGCACAACAGGCATTTCAATACCCTGTAACATATCATTAAAACATATCCCAGGGTATTCCACAATCCATAGAACAGTACAAGCATTATCAATCAATGACTCATTATAACTGCTACATAAGACATAGATGTTACCTTGTGAAGCAGCTTAATTTTCCTTGACCTGAGATCCATATTGCATGGGAGAGGATACAGTGAATTGGTGAGACTCCTTCAAGAACAGTGAACTTTAGCATGCAAAATACTTCTCTTTAGATTTGTGGACATGATATCTTGGTGTGGACGTGCACTTGTGTGCAATGTTTAGAATATTTGCATATTTTAGAATATTTGCATTTTGTACTTTTGAATCAAATGCCACTTTTCCTTCAGCCTCTCAAACAGGTATTCCAGAACCAAATGCTGAAAGCGTACTTGAATTTCTTTGCATGAATATGGTTTGTACACAGGATTTGCCATCACCTGGCAAAGACAAGACAGAAAGTCCCAAAACAAAGGTTGCTTCATCACTGGCAAAGACACAGAATACAAATGCTGAATATACTGCAATCTTGTGCTGCAATTTGCCAGTGCTTTGCAGTGATATGCATGCGGTTTCTCAAATCCACAACACAGTACTCCTCTTGGCTTTTCTCTGAGTTCTTATGCTACAGTTGGAAATATCCTTTGTCTGTAAACTATATTTAATTTCAGGTACATTCTTAAAATAAGAGTTACCAGATGGAAACAGCAGTATAACCCTTCATCACTAGCAACAAAACAGTTTTTTGTCAATAGTTTGTTAGCCATACAACTATAGTGGTCTGAGGAAACTGTATCTCAGATAGCAGTGGAAGCCTACTTCCATAAGACTATGGCCTTCTTTATTTGTGTGCTGTGGTGCCAAAGGTCTTCTTCAGATCCTGTGGCTTTGTCTGTGTTGTGAAACACGTCTTGGTTAAGACATGAGATTGGTTAAAGTATCATTAATCCTTCACACTATCTCCCGACACCATTTTGGTCTGTGTCAGCTAGCACTCTGTGAGAGGATGCCCAGGAACAGTCCAGGGACAAACATGTGCCAGAGACCACTTCCGATATTTTGCATGAGTAACATCGCTCCAGGCTTACTTCCTTTGACCCTTTATTGTCTTTCAGCACTACCCAGCAAGCTTTGTACACTCAAAAGCTCCTCTGTGCCCTTGTGTCACATGCAGAGGCAAGAGACACATTTTTGACTCATCCTACAAAAACACCTCTCTCAGGTACCGTGGCACAGCCTCTAAAAACTGAAAATCAAACTCCGTGTAGAAGCCAGAGGAGAACACAAGTGAGGTAATAGTCATTGGGGATGTAGTCCATGCCACTTGACTTCAAGGCCAGTGAACCACTGAGTATAGCAGATAGCTTACATATCTGCTGTCTTGCAAGAAGGAGCTACTTTTAGCTAAGTTGTGTCTTAAAATGAGCATGATTCCACTATGCTGAAGTTTTTCAGTGAACACACAGGTTGACAGGACAGGGAGTATATATATTTTTCAGCTCTCTTTTGCACAGCACTTTAACAACCTGTGTGTCCATTTTGTCTCTAATATTAAAGAATCCCCTTTTATCTGTCTGAATGATTACTCCCACAAACTGAAATTTTAAGAGTCTGCTTAAGCAGAGTATCACCAAAAGGCATGTGGTTCTGGCCAGGGAACTACCCTCAGTGTATAAAGCCAAACAAGCTCTACACAGCTGACAGTGGACTTCTGCCTTAGTTTGTTCAGGAAAAAGCATCCATGCCCTTTTCTTGAAAAGCACTGTAATGGGTTTGGCTGGGAGGGAGATAATTTTCTTCAGAGCTTCCTGTTTGGCATTGAGGTTTAGATGATTGACCAAAACAACGGTTTAGCTATTGCTGAGCAGTGTTTATACAGTGACAAGGCCTTCTCTTTTTCTCACTCTGCCATCCCAGTGAGTAGGCTGGGGGTGAACAAGAGTTCGGGATGGGACACAGCCCTGGGACAGCTGGGCCCCAGCTGACCAAAGGGATCTTCCAGATCATATAAGATCATGCTGAGCCACAAAATGGGGGAGTTCTTCCAAAATAACGGCTTCTTGGTGACTGGGAATTGGTCTTCTGGTGGTGAGTGATTGCTTTTATATCACATTATTTTTCCCCCTTTTCTAATTAAACTGTCCTTATCTTGACCCTATAAGGTTTTCTTCCACACTTTTGCCATCTGATTATCTCCCTCACCCCACTGGGGGAAGTAAGCAAGTGACTGAGTAGGGGTTTATTTGCTATCTGGGGTCACCCCACCACAGACATCATTCTCTGTCTGTCTCTCTATCTCTTAGATATACTTTAGTTTTGAATCCTAAAGCCATTTAGATAATACTCAAAAGCACAGAGTGGAAACAGGTGAACATGGCTTGGGTACATTTGACAGAACAGTGATTGGCCTCATCTGAGTTTTCAGACCACACACACCTGAGTATGCAGATACTTGTCCCTAAAGCTTATGGCTTCGCTTTGTGTCTGAGTTTAGGAATGCCTACTGGGAAAAGAAAATCTCATCACTATTACTGAAAAGAATGCAAGTATAACAAGGTCATTTAGAGGGAGTCATAGTAAATTTTTCACTTACAGTCTGGAAGAATTGTAAACTCTACAGAGACTCGTCAACAACCTCTGCAGAGTTTTACTGAGCATCATAGCTGTAACAATACTGGTGAATGGAATTTTATAAGATATCCTGTGGCTGTTTTCTAGGTTGGACAGGCATTTGGCTTTGAAAAATTACCCATATCTCAATGAAGGACATCCAGAGCTATTCTATCTTTACCGATATTGGCTTGTGGAACTGAAAATGATGAATTGCTCAAATTTGGTTCCGTTCATTCTTAACCATACTTAATGGTGCTTTTAATCAAAGAGACTTGTTATAAAAACTATGCAAATTCAAGACAGAAAAAAATCTTTAATGAATAGGAAAATTATTTATTAAAGACAATCCCGGACACATTGCCAAAAGCTCTTAAACTAATCAATATCATTTTGGGGGAAGTAACTGGGGATATAATTTTGTCATCCGTACAAATTTTGGAAAGGCTGACATCTTGATAACAGTAAAAAACCCAGGAAATTATGTAAATACCGGAACTTTCCAAGTCTCCAGTCTGAAGTCAATAAAGCTACTCTGACTTACACTTCAAAAATTAAATTAGAAATTGACCTAATTTTGTAGGAAGTGTATGCAGAGAAAATATTTAATTTTCAAAGTTACCAGATACTTGAAACTGTAGAGTTAAATCATCTTCCTCAGATTAAGGGACTCTTGTTCACTGTACAGCCAACCAAGATCTTAAAAAAAGGGCCTCTAGCTCCATGTGGGGAGCATTAAATATCACCAAAACACAACAAGATTTCAAAAAGCAATATATTTAACTTTGTTTTATTTCTTGTTTGGTTTTTCAAAACACATGGCTTGTACAGAGACTAAACTAAAAGAAATAATTTTAAAACAGTGACAGCTTAAGAGTAAAATAATTCAGCACTTTATTCCCAGGTTTCCAGATAAGAGTGAATAATAGTGAGTTTCCAAGCTACTGATTTTTATAATGCCAGTAACATTTCCCAGTGACGGAATACGCCATGAATAAATGTTTTCTTTTACATGGCTCTGTACAAACAGCTAAGAACATGAAGAAAAAGTGAGAATGACAACATAACTGTGTACTGGTCCACACAAAACACTATGAATATACTGTGCCAAACTAAACAAAACCAGACTTTGATTTAGCTTTTATTTTCACCACAGATGAGATTCACAGGGAGAGCTTTGAAGGAATGTAATCAGGTAGTCTTGCCTGTTGTTTGGGAATAGTATCTACAAACTGGCTGAGGGTGCCCTCTATCCCACTCTCTATGTCAACAGTAAAGATGCTGAACTGCACCAGTCCCACACCAACCCCTGAGGAACACCCCTCATGACTGGTGTCCACCCAGACATCAAGCCATTGATCACAGCTCTTGAGTGCAACCATCCAGTCAATTCCTTATCCACTGACTGGACCACCCATGGTTTCATGTTGCTCTGGCAGTGCTGGGGGAACAGTTGGACTCCACAGTCTTGAAAGTCTCTTCCAACGCAAACAGTTCCATGGTTCCAAGGAAAATTCTGCTGGGCTCGAACAGCGGGAGAGCTGCAAACAGGGTGAGCATTTCTGTGGCACTCTCAGGCCCACCATCCTGATGCCACCTGCCCTGTCCCCTGCTCCGATGGCCACTCACTTCCCCAGACAGACAGTGGGGCAGGCTGAGGGACAAGCAGGGTCAGCTGCAGCCCTAGCCAATGGGCACCTCCCTGGGGATAGACTGAGAGCAGAATGGACCATCAGTCCATGGGTGGGGGCCAGGATCAAGTCTGATGAAGTTCTTCAGGCTCAGGATGGTGACAGGGTCAGGCTGAGACCAGGCCTGGAAATCAATCCATGGGTCAGAGTCCTTAGTCCAGGGCGACAAACCTCCTGGAAGATATATGTTCTCAGGGCTCTGACACCTATGTTTAAAGACCTCTTTAAACAAATAATAATATTGCGGCATGGTAGAATGTTTTCAGCTGCTTCTATGAAGTTTAATGGATGGACTTGTGTTATTGGCAGAGGTCTTTTAGTGGTGGAAATGAGCAGCATGGTGATTCATCCTTCTGCTACTCAAAAGGGAAAGTGAGTTCTTTAGTCTGGTGAAGGAGGAGGAACCATCAGGGAGACAGCGGGGAGTCTACTAACGTAGAAATCATCTTTGATATAATGCAGTCCTATGAAGAAATCAGATGTATTAACAGCTTGAGACACATGCAAATGACACATTTCTCTTTATAATATGGTAGAAAACAAACATATTTTAAGTAAGAATCTATACCAGTTCATTCTTTAAATAACTTGATTTTACCAATAAAGCTACAAAAATTTACATAAGCCTTCCTTCTCGTTTATATCCGTAGTAGGCAAGTTTAAAAAGTGCTGTTCAATTAGAATATTATTGTATACTTCTCATTCCATTAGAGTAGACAAATACAACTGATTCAAGATTGTAGGATCACAGAATTATTCAGGTTGGAAGAGACCTTTAAGAACATTGAGTCAAAGCACAAACCTAACACTGACAAGTCCACCACAAGTCCATGTCCCTAAGCGTCACATCCACAAAACTTTCATATATCTCCAGGGCTGGTGACTCAACCACTTCCCTGATGATGAAATAATTTGTGCATTTATCACAAGTGTATCTGTCAGAACCAGCCACATATGACTGATGCTGAATGAAACAAATGAGCTGACAAAATGGTAAGAATTTGGAGGAACTGTTGCAACAGTGTCTGGTTCTGTTAAAAAACATTAGTCAATGGAGACTGCACTTTGGAATTAGACCTCTTTGTTTAGTGATCATGGATTGAAACACTTGGATTATGTTTTGGGGGGAGTTATAGTTTCAGAATACCTTGCCTTTAAAAGATCTGACTTGGCTTCATTTAAATGAGGGCCACATTTACATTGAGTTTTTGAGATACAGTGTTGACCTTTTAACTTCCTGGCTTCACTCATACATATAGCCAAAGGCTATATCAGGAATCTGATTCTTACTGGTTCTCTTGATAGTAGGTGGATTTAGCTGCACAGCTATAAATCAAGTGGTAGTTGCTTCATTAGTCTTATCATATACAGATGTTGACTAATCATTTAATCTTAGTTGTTGTTTCTTTTGTTAACTTCAAAGGCAAATTGCTGGATGATAGTACTATTGTTAGTGGGTCTGTTCACTGCTTTCTGCACACAAAAAACTTGTTACTGTCTGCTCGTGTCATTTACAATTTGAATGCCTAATGCTTCAAGGAACATTATAAAAGACAAACTGGAATGGTTCTGCCACAGTACCATTCCCTATTATCTGTATCTCCTTCCACATTTGTTATTGCTAAAGAAACTTACTGTCTATGGGATCATCTTATTAGCATTCAGCAAATCCTTGTGGATATTTCCTGCCTGAAGTAATGACCTGAGCATTGCTACAACAATTGAAAAAGAAACAGAAAAACAAAAAAGCAGCAGTTTGAAAGAAATTCATGAGAGGCGTGTGAAGTTCGAAATCATGAACAGTTTTGCGAGGCTAAGTGTCAGGACTTCCACTGTATAACTAGGAATATTTTAATTCTGAAGGCAAATAAGTTATCATTCAAAGCATAGAGTTTCAAATATGTGCATTGAATTAGCAAGATGAGCCAAAGGGACTCTCTGAGGTATCTGAAAAAACTATCTGCATATATTATCTTTCTGCTGCATAAAATTCTTTTACTGCATGAGTCATCAGCCACTGGGAGGTCTTAAGGAGATCTCAGGCAGGTTTTTTCATGAAAGGGTGAGCTAGAGAATTAGAGAAACATAAAACCTAATTAAATGTAGTTGTTGCTATACTTAAGTATGTTCCAGCCTTCAGCTAGACTTTTCTGGATTGAAGATATTGTTATCTCAAAGATACAAAGACATTTTCACCACCATATAATGCAGAGAGATTTATGCTCATTTTAAATGCTAGTTTCTTGGAAGCAGTTGAAAGTCCTCCATTGTAGGGAACATTTTCTCTATCTTAGTTCTCCTTGTGATTTATTTTGTGTAAATCTTCTGTAATTTGTTTCCTACTCTTCTTGAGGCTTCTTGAGGAATGAAAACCTGGAGGAATGAATTATAAATGTAGCTTCTGTATCCTACCTTTAATGTGAAGATTTTATACATGTAATTGAAATTCTGTCAAATACATTTTTGAAAAAAATGTCACAAAGTAATTTATTAAATCAACATTTCCATTTTTTTTTAGGGGGATGTATTTGGACCCTGAATTGTAATGTTATTAAACAATCAAGTTAGTGATAATGTCCAGTTTTTGTAGGCATTCTGGTTTTAATATGACGATGTCATAATTAATTCCTCACTAATAGAGTTCTTTCCAGCCATTCTAGTCTTTTGGCCAAGACTGATGATAGACTGATATGGGAAAACCCTGTAACTTTAGTACGTACTGTTGACTATTTTTCTGGACTACTTATTGATGGAATTTTAAAGTATTTCATTATAATTTAAAAGATACTTATATTTAAGTGATTTGGATGTGTGTAGTAATAGCAATAACTAAAATCTTTGGTGCCTGTAAGTGATTTGAAACTTTCCTGGATGGACACATCTGAAGAATAGTAATGAGAAATTGCTTCTTTACTAGGAGATGTTTTCATTATGAATACTTGAAACATATATGTGCTTCCAGCAAATGAAGTGGGCAATAGGATCTTGCACATCACCAATAAGCAAATGTTTTCCTGTTTTAAACCACATATATGCACACTAACATAATTGGGATGGCTCTGTGCTTGAGAAAAGTCTTTCTTTAAAGGATAGTCACCTTATTGCAAATCTGAGCAAAAGAGAGGTGATGATGAAGCTTGTAGAAATCCATCTGGGAGAAGTTGCAAGGTAGTCTGCTTCAGTTAAAGGTCTGCACCCACACTTGAATACTATCTTTGACTTATGAGAGTCTCAGCAAGCATCCAGAACCCTGAACAGTGGTGAGTAACACTTCCTGGGAATTCTTGTGGTCTAGGATACTTTTCTCACTCTGAAGTAATAACCTGTCTTCAATTATTCATTTCTATGTTACATCTTCTGAGGTATGATGTCTCATTATAAATGAGCAAGTACTCAGGAAAAGTCATCCATTGCAGCATGATGCATTTAATTCTTTTCAGCAACACAGTTTAGCACAAACTCTTCAGATCTGTTGTTCACTGCATAGACTTTCTGCCAAGGGGAAAAAGCAAGGCCAGATTCTTATTTCCAAGTGATTGCTAACTAGAGCCCAGGAAATCTTAGAGATCAGCTAACAATGATGAAAAACAACACCGAGAGGTTTACTCCTCTGATGCAATGAAGCTGTCTTCAAAAAAAATTAAAGCTTATTCTTCTTATGGGTGTGAGGAGTGATCTCCCCATTGTTTTTTTAGAGGACACTGGAATAAACTAGGCTAGCCTAAGAGGAGGAATGGAAGCTAATAAGTGACTGCTGGAACTGCAATATCTCACATGGCCTGAGCTTTCAGCTTCCACTCAAATAATTCTTATCAGCCGTACTGGGAACTTTTACTTGTGTGAAAGGACAATTACATGCATTGTTATTCAAATCGCTTTCAAATCTTGTAACACAATTATCAAAGGGAAAATTGTGACTCTCCATTTAAGAGTAATTGCTACAACAGATTCAATTATGGTTTGCAAGGCAGAACTTGTCTCACAAAACTCCTATATTTGCCCTCTAGCTTCATTTTGGTGTCAATAGCAAGAATCAAAACTATGCTATGTACCTCTGCTCAGCATTGCATTTGACACCCAGATAGTATCAAATGTGCATTTTCTTTGTTTTATTATACTGTCATGTACAATCTCATTTGTTGTTTATCTTATTTTTGATGAACATGTGCATATTTATTTATCATACCTGGAGACTTTAATTTTAGCCCTGGCATTGTTATGCTGTGTGCTGTACAAACACATAATAAAAGCCTTTGCCTCTCAAGGACTGCAATCTAGCTACATACAACAGGTAAAATGTTCATAAGGGAATGAAAAACATGTGTTGAGTTGTCCAAAGTCATAGAGATTTGTGTGACAGCTTGGAAGAGCATTATGGCTTGCAATGTCCCAGTTTTACTCTCTATCTTCTAGATCTGTACTCCTCTCCATCTAAGTCAACATCTGGGAAGAATTTGTTTTTTTCATGATAATGTCAGTGGACGTTGCTTTGTATCAAAAGCACAAGTTTTACAGAATTCCATTTGCCTAATAGAATATCCATTATTTTTTCTTTCAACTTAATAGTGGAAAAGGACTAGGAATCTTCAGTAGGATCAGGATTTTTGTTAAGTCTCATATGCAAGTTAACCAGAAGAATCCTGTTTGCTTAGGCTATCATTTTGTGTTGCCCTCTAAAGTGTTTTTATTCCTTATATGATTAGTTGTGACACCTTTGTTATCACTTTGATTGAACATGTTTTGACTGAGCACAATTTTTGAAGATGATCTTATAGATTCACAAAGTGTGACTTCTATCACCCTCTTCTAGTATGCACATCTAAGCATTGTTTTTGTCAAATACAATATTCTAAAAGCTAGACAGACTGATTCTTCATCCTTTCAGTTCTGAAATAAAAGAAATCAAACTGAAGTCACTCATTCTGCTAATGGAAGAATAGTATAAAGAGATCTAACAAGTTTCTTGTTCCATTGCAAGACATTATGATATAAGGGACAGATTTTTACCGTCTGGTGCTGATAAACCATTTTTATATTCATTACTCACATAACATAACTTACCGATAAGAAACCCATGATCTCTTTATTTCACAATGTTGTTCCTACTGCAGTGTACCCAGTTAAAATATATCGTCACATTCCTTTGATTTAAAACTCTTTATGATCATTAGATCAAGTCTCCTATCAAACAAGGCAAAGTTCTAAGCAAATATTGCATCTCATTTCAGTAGATTTACTTCAACTGCTTGCTCTCATAAATGAAAAAAAAACAACAAACCACATGTCCTTGTAGAATCAAATTCTCTCTATTAATCTTCTGGAAAGCCATTATTGAGGGAAATGCATTTCTGTTCACTCAAAGTTTATATTAGTTATTTTTAACCTGGCTTCAGGAGCACAATAATATCTTCTGCTTTTGAATGTTTGCATTAAGCAACATGGAACTTGCCATAATTATTTCAGCTAATTCATTGCTAAGACTGAAAATCCTGTTAAATTCTAATCTTCCTTATGTATTTTCCTTTTCTTTGTGGGGGAAGAAACAAGTGAGAAAATAAATGGCTTTCCCTGGCTTTGGTATTGCTGTCATTTTTACACACTGGTCTCTTAAATCGTACAGGAACTACTCAAAATTTAATTGTGACTCGTGCATAAACTTAAGCCTGTTTTTTAGCATCTAGGCCACAGGTTTCAGAGCTGCTATTGATGGATAAGTTGCACAATGTGTAACTTCTTTATTTCAAAGTCCATACTATCTTTTACCCTGATGTCTACAACTTGTGCCTATGCTCTCAATTGGTCATGTTTGCAATAATTACTGCTGCTGCCTGTCTCCTTCAAGCTGCACAGGCTGCAGTGAGTCACCCAGAACCCTTGCAATGGCAATCACTACACCCACTAGTGACACAAGTAGTTCTCTGCACTGGCTATGCAGCCCAGTGTATTTGGGCTGTAACTCCTATTTGTTGTTCTCACTACAGTAGTATTGGATTGCTCCATCTGAGCCAGAAAGTTCTGACAGCATCCACTGGTCTCAGTGAGGCTTGCAATTCACTTTGGATCCTGAACCATATTTGTCCCCACTCTTACTAAAATTTTCCAGGATAATGTACATAAGTTAATGTTTGTATGTAATGAAAAACCTAACTGTGAACTGGATTCTGTTCATGAAACGTCACTCAGTTTCACTGTATTCTGCATTTATTATATCTAGCATAAAGATACATTGCATACTCTTTTGGGGACTGTTATGAGAGCTACTTGGCCTCAATTCTGCCTGGTGCATTTTGTTGAAAATCTACCAATATGCTGTTAGTAAAGAACGATATGCACTGGCTTTTAAGCATAGGAGGAAGTAATTTGTGTAAGTCCTTCTAACCTCACACTTCTCTTGATGAGGGGAAGATATGAGACCTGGTGTTTGTCCCAACACTTTATATATGAAAAAGCTGTAGTATACAATGCAAGAACAATCTTTAGAGAAGGGACTGCAGCTCAGATCTCCTTCCTTTGCTCAATCCTAATCCTAAATGCTTATTTGCAAAGCATTATGTTTTCTGAGTGGTTCTTCAGTTGGTTTTAAAAAACAGACAAGTTTCACTAGTGGATCTTGCTGTTCTCCACTGCAGATAGCTTGATAACTGGTGTGCTTTGGAGAAGAACTGCCAGACAGCCAGAAAAGAATTTAACTCCTTCTACCTAAGCTATATAAAATTGGAGTGTTACCACTGACTTGTTTTGCTGCTGTGTTCATTTCTGCACAAATGATCTAACAGTAATTAATTCTGGAAGTAAGATCATGGCTGCACAGTCCTGTACTTGGAGGCACTGTCATATACCTTAGATTTAGGTACCCAAATAATGTAGAAATAACTTTTTAATGGCCTGAAGTTGTGGGGTATGAGACTGCAAATATGAGATCACCCAAATCTAGTGTTTCTACACAATACTGCCCCGAAGTGCCCTGTACACAGCATAAATATATCCTAGCTAGATGCTGTAATATTCAGGATGACAGCACTTAACTCTGATAACAGCACTTTGTAGTCTGATGACAGCACTTTGTTCCAGCCCGAATTTTTTCTGTAAGATAACCTAATGAGCACATGCTTCTTATACAATGAGTTGAACAAGTTATTAAAGGTTAAATGTTGTTTGAAAGGATGGTGGCTCTCCAACAGTAGCATTTCTGTGTCTACATGGGACAGGTATATGGTATCTAGGGCTAAGGGCTGGGGTTTAGAACAGCACCCACTGAAGGATTTATGATTATGGCTCAATACAGAAACAAATAGAGATGCTGAAGCCAGCAAGACAGTTGCTTCTTGATTAATTCTGAGGATGAGTTTAAGGCTAGTCATTAAAACCTGTAAGACACATAGAAAAACAATGAGAAATGGTGCTGTAACTGCATGGGCAAAATCTTTCTATTCTGAGGTGACACTACATATAAGAAGGGCCAAGATGGAACAAGGTAGAGTAAAGGTTGGACTGGAGAACCTACCAGATCCTCCATGGCAGAAGTATGGTACCGAGAAAATAGTGGGTAGTCATTGATCAGACTGGTGTGGAAGTCTGTGCTCCTTGTACAGTGAAGAATAGCTATGAATTAATGCTGCTAGCATATGGTGATGCCAGTATCATTCCTTATGTTAGCCTTTTTCTGTTGCAGGATCTATATTCAAATCCTAACATTGCCCATTGAGAACTTTCTAACTATTTGGGAACTACCACTACCCTTAATTCATTTGATAACTGACACTATTCTGCTATTGCAGGTCTTTCAGGTATGAGAACTAACACAAGCTTCTTGTTCTGTTCTGGTTTGAATCCTTACGTTAAACTTGATATTATTAATTCTAGTCCTATGCCCAGGTGTGGATTTGACCAAAATGCAGTGAACTGTAAAAGCCTGCAGCTAATCAGAAGCTATTTGTTCATGTCACATTGTTTTTCTTCTTGTTCCTGAAGGCCAACAATAAACCAGACTCCCAATCCTGCTTTCATTTTGAACCTTCACACCAACTCAGGCATAATTATGCAACTGGCACTAGTGCAATTGCTCATTATAAACTGCATGCCAAAGCCATTACCAGCTCGTATCCTAGACTATGGAGCTCACATAACCCAGCAATTCAATTTCTGAATACAAGTAACAGTACTGGATGATAGGACCAACTGTGTTACATTCTGCTGAGATAAGCCCAGACATAGGAATCAGAAAACATCTTTCATATTTTATTTAATAAGTGAATCCATAAAGCAATAGCAATCTTGGTTCAACTACTTAACTTTCTATTTCACTGGGTAACATTTCTAAAAAGTGAAAAACATCACTTTTTAAAATAATGTGGGGGTTTTTTATGGCTTTTTTTCTTGATTTGTATATATATATATGCAAAGGTTTTATGTACACAGGAAAACAGAACAATAAGCAATAAATTCTCCAGAATGGAGAAATTGATAACAGTTTGTGGATTTGGTTCAGCACCTAGTCAAACCTAAGTGTTTCCTTCATTTTGTATACCCAAATACTGCATTTTTTGGGGGTCCAAATTCACTGCTGGGATAATAGAATAGAAGAAAATATTTGACTTGAAACAACTATAATTCTAAAAGATTTGCTGTCTCATTTACTGTAAATCACTCTGCTAAAAAGGGATGCTTCTCAAAATGGACTGCCCATGTTGAAACTCAAGGGATCAAGGAACATAACTGAAAAGACTATAATGAAAAAGGCACAATAAAGGAGATAGGCCTGGGCCAAACATATTATTAATTTATTGCAAAAGAAGAAAAACTAAAATGTGAAAATGTTAAATATTTGATTCATGCAAACTCATATAATCTTCAGCAAATCTACTTACATCCAACTGATTAAATATTTAAATAAAATCAAATTAAAATCTTGATTAATCTTACAGGAAAGTGATTCAAACAATTTATTTAAAGCTAATCAATAAAATGCATGTTATGGATAGCTGGGATTTCATTTTTCTTGGGAATTCATATTCTGAGAATTCATATCCTGAGAATTCATATCATATTCTGAGAATCTAGTCCAGGTGTATTTTATTTGTGTTAAAATAAAATGATAATCTGTAAAAGTTTTGCTTTTATTTTTATATTCTGCTGACAGTGGGTTTATAAAAAATTTCCACAGACTCAAAGTCTAAGTCCAGTATTTGCTGTTGCATACACAAAGTCTCAGTTTTTACACAAAACGCGTATATGACACATTTTTTCCTGTAACTACAAATACAATAGCGTGGTTGGGGAACAGGTATCGGTCAGGACACTGTATATCCCTTTGGGCTCATGAAGAATAGTTAGCCTGGATAAAGCACCACCATGCTGGAGTCTTACCTCATTTGGAATGTAAAACCTAAATCAGCACTTCAGAAGTAATAAGAATATGGCACGGCCCTTTTCTCTGCAGCAGATTGTATATTAACTTAGGTGTTTAGGTTTCAGAACTGTGGTTAGCTTAGTTTTCCTGCAGTTGCTAGAAGTAGTCAGTAGGCACATAAGATGAAATTCGATAGAAATAAATACAAATTGATTCAAAAGTTTCTACTTTCACATATAAAGTGATGGGCCTTTAGCTAACCATTGCCTTTCAGGAAAAAGATCTAGGGATTGCGACAGAGGGTTCCAAGAGCAGAGCTCTGAAGAAGGGCAACAAGAAAGAATAACATATGGAAGAGCTATATATTGGAAATGACTGAAAAATACAACTGTAAAGACATAAGCAGCATGGAATCATTACATAAGCATGTATCATTTATGTACAAAAACTAAGAACATGACAAGAAATGTATAGGAATCTATATTCAAACACAAAAGGTGGCCTTTTGTGCAATGAGTATCCAAGGTGTTCAGATAGAGGTTATTTTGGTGTTAAAAGTCTCTGTGGATTTATAGGAAGGTGAAGTTTATGGATGAGAAATCTATTAACACTTACTGCAACCAGAAATGTAGTCCCAGAGCTAGAAGTGTCTGGAGGGTGAAGAAGCACTGTTGAGAAGTAGCATATTGGCTTGCCTTGTTCTACTGCTCTGGAAACACCTGCTCTTGGCCTCTGTTGGAGTTAGTTCTGGGGTTGGTCTGACTTTATGTAGTTGTGCTATTCACACAAAGTACCAACTCAGAAAATACCTACCAGTAGCACTCATAGCTAAGTAATTTTCATTATCAAGTCCGTGGAGCTTTTAAATTGATGTGGGTTATTTATTTATTTATTAATGCAATTAGAAAATCCCACAGAAGTTGTTAACTGGATCTAATACTGGACATGGGGACTGTGTTAATGGAATGGTAATTGCTCGCACTTTCTGAAGATTCATGGAAAC
>JANHFX010028921.1:29683-77164 GCA_027560015.1 Chloroceryle amazona | reverse complement strand
AACCATGGGGTGTTATCACTGCCAGCAGCAGACACTGCCTGGGAAAACAGGCTGCTGACTTCAGACAGTGCAGTTAGTTAGAAGAACTGAGCTGAAAAGTAGAATCACTGAACAGAATTAGTTCTGTTCTCACTCAAATGAGGACAAGAGAATATATAGCACTGCTGTGTGCATTAATATTATCATTAGACTGGTACACTTTATCTTGCCACAAGAGGACAATCTCCACAAAAATAATGCCATATATTAATTTTGGACAGTATCAGCAGTGTCTGCACATGTCTGGTACTTCAATACCAACCTTGCTCTGACATAGACTGCTTGAGATGGGATTCTTGGCATAAGGCTGAGTTAGTGTGTCTTCGGTTTTACTTTTCTCATTTTCCTCAGAGGCATGCAAGTATGGTTTCAAATAATGAAAGGAAGAGGTATTTTGTTTCTTATACATTTTTGAAGAGCTTAATAAGATTCTAATGAGGTGCTAATAAAGTGCAGTTTAAAGAGTGCTATATAAGAAATGCAGTATAATGCTCAGAGCTGAGATATGCACATTTCTTATCAATAAATAGTTTCACGTGTGTTATTAAACCTCCAAATTTGTGCCAATTTTTCTAATAGAATATTTAAAAATAGCATTCAGTAAGACATCACTTCAGCATAGAGAATCCCTAGGCTTCTTCATTGCTTTTGAACTTCTATCTCTCGACCCTGCTTTTATGGCACAGTAAAAAAGGTATCTCACTGCTGAGATCACTTTCAGGACACTTCAGCATAATTTAGAGTCCTCTGAGACTGCTTAAGTTACACTGGGGACAGAAGCAGCACAAAGCTGTTTGAGACACAGTAGTTATGAGTATTTCCCTTTTGATGTATCTTTACTTGCATTTAGTGCTCATGAGGTGGAAGACTTAACACTGTGTCTTTCAGCTTCATCCAGCTACAATCCTGTTTTATTTCCCTATTGTTACAGTAAGAGCTAATTTATTCCAGGGAGTACATGGAAGAAAAAAGGTCAGAAAAAGAGGTCACTATTAGTGATCTTCTTTCTTTTAGACTCATCTCTGAACTTGCTCCCTCTTCTTAAATGTAATTAGATAGCAATATAAAAATAGTACCAAAAAAATTATACGATTGTTATGATACAAGTATGAAATGTGCATGACTGTCATTTGAAAGAAAAAATTAATTGCATTTCTGGAAAGCTAAACATTTTTCACTGTCCAGAACATAATAGGTTATGAAATTAAGGGAAGAGTGAAGAAGCCTCTAATTGTACAATAACATAGCACACTAATAAATCAAAGCCTTTCTACAGGGCAATTCAATATTAATGCCATTTGCCTACAGATGAAAATGAAAGATGATTGGAAAATCAATCAGAACATTGATTTTTCAATTTTTAAAAACTCTGGAAAGTAGAAATATTGAATGAGATCATAATTTAAAGAATCATTTGATTCCACTTGTTTCTCAAGAGCATGCAGCCTTGTAGCCTAGCATAGGTCCTTCTTTCCTGGCTCAGTAAGTGAAGGATTTTTTTTTCTTCTTTTTTAATCTTTTTTTTTTTCTCCCCCCCCGTAAAAGACTTCTGTAGGCAAAACTCTTCAATATGCGATGTAGAAAATGTTTGCTTTTTAGCATGTGAGTTGGTGATACCAAGATGTGCCTCAAATAAAGCATGTGTTTTCAGTACTTTGCTCATCTGTATCCTAAATATTTATTCCCTGGTGAGAGCATATATTAAGTATAGTGGCAGAATGATATACAGAGATTGAGATAATTCCTTCTGAGTTCTTCCCTCTCCTCTGTCATCAATGCAGATTTTAGTTCTGTAATGAGTAGAATCTTGATGCTAAAGTGTTGAATTAAATGAAATATTGATTAAATGAAAAATTAGGCATATTGTATCAGTTTACTAGGAGTCAGGCAGAGAGTTAAAAGAACAGGCCTCAGATCATCTCCTGTTCTTAAGTTTCAGAATCATTTTTCTATCTCAACAATGTAAAAGATGATGAGGAGAGACTTGCTGGCTACATTAGAAAAGGCAAGATGAATCTTATATTCACAATCAACGTAAAGCTTTGCTTTCAGACACCAGTTCTTCCATTGAAATTGATATTGCACGCTTAATGCTGCGTGAACAAAGACACTTCCTTTCCCTGTGTGTTCCTTCCAACTGTGGTCACAGTGTTGGCAGAACTGAGTACTTGTCCTGCTAGGCTTTTTCATTATAGAAAAGGATTGATTTTCAGTAAGATAAAGCATGTTTAGTCAGGAAACCTGCATCCTTGCTAAGGTCTATATTTCTATATCTTTATTATCAAGAATAACTACAAAAATAATCAAATGAATACTAAAATGTGTAGACCTGGCTTTGTTAAATTCTTTCTCCATATAGCTTTACTAGAACTGAAGAAAACCTTCTTTCTGTTAGGGATGTTAACAGGCATATTAATATTGGAGATGCTAATTTCCTGACAGGGAAGAGTGCTTTTCTTCATCTACCTTTAAAACCAAATTATATAGCAGTATTAACATGGCTTTCCATTGTCTTTGAACTCCCTGAGATTGCTAACCTTGTTCATGAATTAAGTAAGCTACTCATTTTATATTTTTTTTTCCCTCATCCTTTTTTTGCTTTTTGTTGAAAAAAAGAGTAGCACACTGATGAGGAAGCAAAATTCTCCAAGTCTGGTGAGGACATTTTCCTAACATTTTCCAACAGAAAAGCATTCAGTTGTCTAGCTTTTCTTGAAATTAAGGAAAAAATACTGTTAATCTTACTGCAGTGCATTATGTCTGAAGTGAGCTGAAGTGTTCCCTGCCATGCTTCATGAAGGTATTTTAGTTTTATAGTATAAAACTGATTGCTGAACTAGAGTTCAGTGAGGTTCAGATGCATATTCTTTAAACAAGAAATGAACTACTCTCTCCGTATTAGTAAATCTTAGTTCTAAAGTGTCCTGGTATTAAAACTTAATGTGGCATGCTAGATCTAAACAATTTATGCAATTTATACCTGCAAAACTTTCATATTGAGCAAGTAGCTGCAGTTTTAATAAATAATAGTATGAAAACAAGCATTTTTGGAAGACCATTCTTTGCTTAATGTCGCACAAGACACAGAGCAGTTAGACTGACAAGATCTGATATACAGTTATCCTGGAGAAATTATTTCTCTATTTTAAATGAATGCAATTTCAGTTCTGCAAGCTCCTTTCTAAAAAAAGCACTCCAATATATCTTTCCATGCTTTTAACTAGACCAATTATTTATTAATATCTTCATGCATAGGGAATGAAGAGAGATGGTGATAACTAGAAATTATACCAGTTATAAATGCCTGTACTTACATGGTTTTGATATGAATTTATCTTATGAGACATCTAACACGGAAACCCCCCAACATTTAATATGCTTACATTTTCTCCATAATAGACATGTAGGTTACTGTTTATGTCTGTTTTAATGGTAATAAATGTATGGCATCATCTTTCTTACACATGCAGCTCTTTTCAGTTCTTTTTATTACCATTCGTAATGCAGAACAGAAGAAGAAATATGAACATTTATGCACAGGATCCTTTCTCTTCAGGGTGACTCTTTGCATTCTGATTTCTTAGCTTATTTTTCTTTTTTATGGTATTAGAAAAAGTTATAATACTATTTGGTTATTTTTCACATGGAAAAAAATAATCTTTCCTACTATCTGCAGGAAATATATTTGCAAACAATATATGGTTTGTGTTTGGTTTTTTTTTGAATTATTACTTTGTGTGTGTGTGTTCTGTTTAGTTTGGGTTTCTTTGTTTGTTTGTTCCCAAAATTTGAGGAAAAGACGACAAACTTTTTGACGCAAACATCTATAGGAAATTGCATATAAGATCTGGTAGTAGATTACAAGCAAAACAACAAGAGAGAGTAGGATATGTGAAACAAAGAGTGCTGTTTAAGAATTTTTTGGGGAGTAGCTAAGATTTGGGAGTGGCATTATAGAAGCTATAATGTTGGAGCGTGCATGTATATTACATGTCAGACTAAAGAGAATGTGAGTTATATTGCAGCTACTGTGAACCTGCAGGTTATAATACTATTTATTTTATATTAAAGCAATTGAGCCACAGACTGTCTGAAGCATCAAGTAGATGACTAAATGTGGGTTTCAGACATAGTCTAGGGAGGCAGGAAAAACGACATATTAGTCACCCTATAGTGTTTCAAACAGGTCTCAAATGAGCATGTGCGATATACTGGACTTAATGAAAGAAGCACCTATCCCTTGCTGGTAAATTCATGATTAGACTATACATAAAGCAAAGCAGCAGAGACATTACAAATGGCAAATGACATAATTTATACGAAATGAGCTTGGCACTACACTGTTATATCTATAGATAGGAGGAGCCAGTTTTGTGTAACGTGCCAATGCAGCACCAGTGTGTTTAGAGAATATTTCTCATCATGAGACAGCAGCTGAACAGCTGTGCAAGAGCAGTGCAAGTGCAGCTTAATAGGTGGAATTTTTAAGAGACCAAATGGAAGTGATTGTGCTGCAGGTTACTCTGGTAGACATATGGCATACCCTGTGGAAGTATGGCTGTGTGTAATGTGGTGTCATTGGACATGCTTTCAAGGTAAACAGATTATTCTTAAAGGAGATGTCTCGTCATCCTGTAATGCCTGCTGAGAGATCAGTATTCTGTTGTTGCCAGATGCAGCTCTTTATGCCTGAGCTGGTGCAGACACTAAACAATACCCACAAGTTGTCAGTATGCCACAAACAGATTTGGAATGTAGGGGAATATTTACATTTAAAACTAGTTTAATTTTTCTTGTGCTCAGATACGATTGTGTCTCTGAGCTGTAACTGTTCAAAGGTGTGTAGGTGTCCTCTGCTTCTCTTTCTCTGACTTCATTTCCTCCCTCCATTTTGGATGACACTTCCTATAGTGCTTGGTTGCACAAATGTGCAAGGTGCAATTTGGCCTTAATAACATTCCCCAAATGACTCCTCTGACCATGTCTAAATTAGATCCAGTGAACTGATCAGAGTGTTTGTGAGTCTCTGAGTCTCAAAGTAGTCCTCTGCTTTGCTACTGTGTTGGTGCATTACTAGGCATCAGCTGCAGGGTTTCATCAGTCATCCTCTAAACAGAAAGCCTGAGAATTGTTACAGCAGCCAATGCTTGACACAGCAAAAATCTGCACATTGCACAATTTTTATACAGTAATAGAGAGAAAATTACTTGATTTTAATGTAGACTACCTAACGTAAGGAAGGTTGTTTTGGAAACTATCTTAATTCCTGACATTTTAATCCTGTTCCACTATTTTTTTTTTCCAAGCTCTATCTCTCCATGTAGCAATGGCTTTAGAATAATTCTTGCCATATCTGAACATATTTATTCTACAACCAAAAAAGGGTGCAGTTAGACTCAGAATATTTGTTCAAGAACCTGTATCTTAACTGGCTTTATTTCCCTCTAACATACACTGTAATGCCTTTCCCAAACTTGTGTGTGAACAACTGGGAGGTGTGTTATCAGTGCCATAATTACATACAGAGTCATTGCCTTAGGGATATCTGTAAATGGAAAGACGTGCTATGAAGCATACTGTTTTCTCTTTGATTCTACCTTTTTTGAAAGGACTTTGGCAAAAAAGAAATGACATGATAGATAGAGCTTCACTGCTTGGAGAAAAATGATTGACTAATTCATTAAAAAAGGTAGTGTATGTAAAATCAATTTAGTCAGATTGCAAAACAAAGGAAGGTCAGCTAGTTTGGTATTCAAATGAATTTGCAGTCACAGATGAATGCTATTCTAAACGCCAAAGAAAGATGCATGTCCTAATACAGATTTTTCTCTTCTCCTCAGTTTAAATCACTGCTCATTTACCTTTCCACTTAGCTATTTTGAAACTGCTGAATTCATGCTCTACAGGTTTTTAAACAGTATATGGGAAATGGAAATAATACTTTTAAAAGAGCAAATAATGTATGTCAGTGATGCCCTAATGTGCTGTGCAATAGTATAAATATTTTGACAGTTTCCGAAACAGCATCTCTGATCTGTTTTCCTAAAATGGTACCATGAGCCTGTATCTCCAGGAATCTCTTCCGCGGTCACATTCATTGCTAATAGGATAGATAAGTAATAGAAAAGCTGAAATCTGCTGTCCCTTCTCTCATTAGCACCCCAGAATGATGCATGGAGGAATGACAAAGGAGTAGCCATACAATTTCTCCATCCAGCTTCTAACTACTTTTGCTGGACCTACCCCCGTGCTATGTTAAGAAGTATTGCCGTTTTCATGCTAAATGTATAACAACAGCAATTATATATTATTTCTAGTGACCAACTTTCCTTTTCAAATCAAATTAACAGAGCAATGAGAGACAAATCCTTATTAACTGGATGCTTTAAGTATCCAGTATCTCCTAACTAATCTTCTGGCCTTAATATAGAGGCAGTTGTTACTCTGGAAGCTTATCTTTTTCCTGTCAGAAAAGGGTAGTATAGGACAAGGGGCAATGGGCGCAAGCTGGAACATATGAGGTTGCATCTAAACATGAGGAAAAACTTCCAAAATGTGAGGGTGATAAAGCACTGGAACAGACTTCCCAGGGAGGTTGTGGAGTCCTTTCTGGAGACTTTCAAAACCCACCTGGATGCAACCCTGTGCAATGTGCTTTAGGCAGTCCTGCTTTAGCAGGGAACTTGGACTAGATGATCTCTAGAGGTCCTTTCCAACTCCAAAGATTCTGTGATACATACTCTAGTGAATTTAAGATATTTGATGCTATTCTGCACCAGAACTCTTGTTCTGTCTTCAGGAACCAGTCAAGTAATTGGGCAGCTTGGAAAGTTTTTGTGCTTTCTCTTATAGGAGACGTACATACAAGTTGAGTTTCCATCTATGTCTTCATAAGCGATTACTGTTGTGAAGTAGGATATCTGTGGAATGAAATGGTTGATGCTGCGGACTTGATAATCAGAGTGTTTTTCAGGTGTTTGTTCAGACCAGCTCTGCTCTGGTCCTGTGAAATGAATGCCCAATGGTATATCTTCCACTTCAGACTTATATTTGGAAATCTTAGTCTCAATGGGATCAGGAAAGATCTGTATTTAATTTGACAACTCTACATTCTGTAATTTCTGTTAAAAAGTTAAACTCTGACATACTAGAATTATTTTGCAAACGTGCAATCCGGTATTTAAAATAGCTGTTCACCATTGTATTTAGATGTTTCCTACTATTAGTACTGCTTTCTTATCCTCCAAAAAACAGAAGTAGAAAAATCACTATTTTAATTCATGTTTTGATGATTAAACTTCATGATAAATGAATGAGATACCCAAGTGTTTTCAAGAAAATTAACACAGTATCTTAATGTGTTGAAGTCAGAATCAGCAGATATGGCACAGTCTTTGTGACTCTTAGAATGTGGGCTTTTCATGTTGTCTGTAACTACCAAAGTTGCTTTTAAAGACCTGAATTAATCTTTTATCCTGAATGTCCCCAGTAATTGGAATTGAATGCTGAATTTTTAGATTAAAGATACAGTGCAGGTAGAGCCAGGCTACAATGGGAAATGGCTGCTGTGTATATCTCTAATAACTTTCTAATTTACCACAGAGAATGAATGGTGCATTTACTGCCACTTCTCAGCATTCCAGTGTTTCACCAACCGTTACAGAATCTGTGACTTATCCTTGATGGTGATAAAACACTTCAAGGACATACGTGCAAGTTACTGTCATTTAAGACAATTTTTTTTTGAAGGAAATGGACAACTTGCAAATGTTGAATTAATGAATTATTTTGTTGGCTGCTTATTTCCTTGAACCAAGTTAATTTAGCAGTAATGGTAAGCTAAACTTAAGTCTCCAAGTTTGCTTCCAGATGCACACAAACTTAAATATTTTAATTATGTTAGATTTATTTTTTTCTTTTAGTATTTACTTTTATATGACAAGTGGATTTTTAACATCCTAAAATAGTTTTCTTCATCAGCCAGTTCAGCATTATATTATTTGCACATTAAGATCTTAACATCCTTGTCACTTTTAATTTTCTTCATTTTTTTTTTTTTAATCTGAAATTTCTGTTTAATACTTTTTTGTAACATTTGTGACCCACTATAAAAACTAATCCCAGTTATATCGATAGTGGGTATTGTCTGGATTTATTCTTCTACATTTTCAAATGTATTTGCAGAGAGGTAAAAAACATCTGAAGTAATTTAAAAGCAGCTGACATTTAACTTGTGGATCCTTCAAAAATTATTTTTGTAATGACAGTGTAATATATATTGCATATACATAGCCATTTTATATAGAATGGATAAAAAGAGAATGTGAAAAAGAATAAAGGAAAGATTGAGCTAGGAATTTCAGAGTTCAATTTTAGTGTTTTGCTGTGAGCCTCTGGTCTTGTTTTATGTGAAGAGATTTTAATCAAAATCAGATTTTTCCTGCCATTTTCCCTTGTGGCTTTACTCTTCATTTCCTCCCGACAGACCCTTTGCAGCCCTGATTGATAGAGTTAAATTTTGAAGAAGGCAGCTATAATCCAGATGGAATCTCTGGCTTTTTTTCTCACTCTGCTGCCTTTCTCTCAGATGGTTCGTCTGGGGCATTTCTGCAGACAGACCATCTCATTGGAATGGAGTTCTGCTCAAAGGCAAGGAGAATATAGAATAGCAGCTCTGAGTGGGTGGTCTGCTTTCTCCATACAGCCTCCATATATTAAGAAGGCTTTTTTTCTCACCAGCTTTAATTATCTGTAAGAGAAATATTTACACTGTTTAGCTATAAGATTCCAACTTAGTAACTGAATCACTCTTTCAAGATACTTAACTCTTTTCATTTTATTTTATTGAAAATTTACACTTTTGTAGTTGAGCTCCCTTGAATATATCTTAGGCACACACTTTAAGAAGACAGATGTAGGAATGTGTATTAACTCCTGTGCCTCATCCTTTTGCTCACCTGTGCTGGCCCACTCTGGTATTTGAAAGCTTTTGGTGCAACTTGTATATTACCACATTTAGGTGTCATATGATATTGTTGTATTTCCAGTGAGCTATTATCAGAGCTTTCCTAAAAGTATCTGGAGATTTATAAACAAAATTCATAAAATATTATTTTATTGTGGGACTTTTGTATGTTTGATGCATTCTTTTCTTGGTGAATATTAGTTCAATTCCTTTTATGAAATTAAATTCACATGTTGTGACCCATCTCAATCAAAACCTCAGATGGCTCTTCATTAAGCATATTTTTAGTATTTCCATGAATGCTATCAGATTATGCCCGAGTTCAACATATTACAAAGCAAAATTATCTTTGAGGCAAATTCGAAACCATTTTATGAAAAAAAAACTTTGCTGAAGTAGGTTGTTGCTAAATTCCTGTCCTCTTTGCTGCAGGAGCGAAGTTAGATCAGAAAGCAAATTTAAAAAGGAAGTTCTTTATGGAATGGGACTGAATTCCATGAAATCAAATATGTTGTTATGAAGAACTAAAACAGCGGTAGCAAACATGAAGAAGCAGGAACATACTGTATGATGGTGCTTTTTGCTCTAGAGAGGACACTTAACAGCAGTCCAGATTAAAACGAGTTAAATATACTCAAGTATCAGTAAATTTTATTTTAAAAAGGGGCGGTCTTAAAATATTTTTTAAAATCTGCTCTTAATTTTAAAATTTTTTTCACACAACTATATTATCTTCTGTGCAAGAATAAGATTGACAGTACTATACACAACTTGTACTACATGTAACAAATAAAACTTGAGTGAGCAAAACAAATATCATCTGAACAAAGCGGCTGCAAGCCAAACACTTTTTATTAGCCAAAGCCATCTGTGTTACCAGTATTTCTAACTTTTTTCTGTTGTCTCATGAAAAATAAAGTGAGCACATTGAAATGTGCATCCTTGATTTTAATCACTGTCCCTCTTTTTTTTCCTGCTTTAAGCATCTAAGAGTGTCAATTTTCAGCCTATTCAGGTTGGTTCTGAAAGCTATGAAAAATCTATGTTGTTTCTGTGATCTGTGGATGCCCTATAATTTGAAAGGGTTTCTATATGAGGATGTCACCTTCAAACTTTGATCTTATAGTTGGCATAGTTTTTGAGATTTTGTTAATGTTGCTTTTAACTGGATAGCATCTCCTTAATACAAAATTGTTTCAATTTATTTTTAAGTGATAAAATAATCTTGATGGGGCATAGACTTTGTGTCTGAGTTATCACAGACCTTTATGAGCTTTCTGCAGAAGGATTAAATTGTACTATAAATTTGCTCTAGGAGCTTCCTACTAAGACCAGGTGAAATTATAAGAAAAGACACAATGTATGTCAGT
Organism: Chloroceryle amazona; assembly: GCA_027560015.1. Taxonomy (NCBI): domain Eukaryota; kingdom Metazoa; phylum Chordata; class Aves; order Coraciiformes; family Cerylidae; genus Chloroceryle; species Chloroceryle amazona. The sequence goes on along the minus strand of JANHFX010028921.1, from coordinate 66,790 downwards.
TATATTTTTGATAGAAGCATTCACCTAGATTATTTTCTTTTTTTTTCTTATTTTCACTTTTCTATATTTAATTTTCTCTAGCAGATATTACCGTGCACTCTCAGCTTTACAGTCCAATTTTGACTCAGTTTGTCAATGTCTTTAGTCCCTAGTTGACCTCATCTCTGAATTAAAAATTAAAATAGCCTATTTTGAACATGTATGGATGTATAGATGAAATGTTTACAGTGCAAAAGCTAGCAGAATAGCACCAGTGAGGTTGTGCAAGTAGAGAGAGATGCAATTGTACTTAGAGTATTTAAGTCTAAGCCAGAGAATTCTCATATCTCCCTATGAAGAGTTTGTTTTTTTCAGCCAGTAAGTAATAAGACAAGCCCTGTTGAAACAGCTTTTAAAGATTAAACTTGAAGAATTAATTGTTTGTGGGCTTGTGAAACAATTTATTAACTTATGGTACTATCATATGCTTAATAGGTAGTGCTTTATTTAGACCCTAGTAAAGTATTATTAAACAGTTTTTAAAATAAACTGATTAAGTCTGCAATGATAATTTATTAAGAATCTTTTATAGCAAATAGAGCATCTGTGTTTGGAGGGCAGAAGATGGGTGGATTGCTAGTAGTGAATTTTCAGTCTCTGTTGTTATTAAAACCATGTTGTACAATGAAACAAGGTCTTATTCCGCCTATAGCCTAAGATTTATTTTTAGCTATTAAAAACTTATGGTAACAGTAATCTGTTCTGAAGAGGCACCACCTTGAAAGTGATACCTCCACATTTCATCGGTGATTTTACATTCTGCTTGATTGCAGCATTAAGGTCATTTGTGTAACTTACACTGAAATAATTTGTTTCCTTCGGTGCCCTTAGATAATAAAGCTAATATTTCATTAGACTCTAGATCATAGAATCTTAGAATCCTTTTGGTTGTAAGAGACCTTTGAGATCATCAAGTCCAACTATTAACCCAATGCTGCCAGTTCTTTTTAAAGTAGTTTCCTGCATTGTTGTAAAGCCCCAGAGAAGTTTTCTGTGAGAAGAAAAAGGTTGTTATCTCAGCAGAATTAGATGTCTCAGGTCACATTGCAATTAGGCCCAATGTAAGTTTTTTGCAACAAATGGTATAAAATATTACTGCTAAGAAGCTTGACCTAGATCTTCAGATTTCTCCATGGGGTGGACTCTAGTCTTTACTCCTTACTATGACAAATCAGTTGAAATTTTATGTGTTATTCTTAAGTCTAGGGTAGATTTTGAACCTCCTTCGCTGGAATCTCCTTTGCCATTAGTTCTAGTTAGTGTAATCTGAAAGAAAGAGAATATTGAGAGAAAGGGTAGTTTTAATTTTGGCTCTGAGGCACTGTGAACTCAGGACATTTTTGTCTCATTTTTTTCCCAGCCTTCAACAGCGTTGGTAGTACTGTTTATCTAGGCTGTAAATATTTCCTATTCGTTATGTAGTATGTGTACAAAACCATCATAGTATGCAGAAAGCCTGTGAAGGAAATGTAAGGACTGGGATCTGCTGCCAGAAAAGCTCAGATGTAATTGGAGAGGCTTTGCCCTTCCCTATGGTTGACAAGGAAAGAAAAAAGCTCAACACTGGAAGAAGCTAGAAGTCATGAAAGCTGTAGTGGACAGGATTGTTTTCCTAGACTATAGAAGATTAGTTAGCTGAAGTTTAATGCTGAGACTTTACTGAAACATGTGAACTGGAGGGCACCACACAGTAAGGAAGTATTCTTCCATGGGATATAATAAGAGAACCAGTCTTATTCTGATCAGCCTTCATTTCAGTGGACTGTGCTTTTTATTGTTGTGCTTACTGTAGTACTTAAGGGCTGGTACTAGGCATTCAGTGGTGATACAGCCTTAAAATAAATGTAAGGACTGCAGAAGCTGTGTGGCCAGAATATAAGGCATGCTTGGTCCTTGTGACAAAGGAGCCCTGTAGATTTCTGTACATGCTCACAGTTGCCCTTCAGGGCCTTGGAATAACTCCTTACTTTCCATTACTTAAGAGCTCTCTGCACAGGTTCTCCCCAGGCCTTTGTTTTTACTTTCAGTTTCCATTGAACAAATACTCTTTGCTCACTGCAGATCTACAGACCATGTTGGCAGTCAATTGTGAAGTATGTTGGTATTTGAGAATTCTGAAAGAATGGTGTGCAGACTAGTTAGAAAGCTGTAAAGAATCTAAAAATACCTCTGTCTATTTCATTTTTCAGTGTTGAATAGATAGTTAAAATTACTTTAGGTAATCCTTTTCTCAGAGATCAGCAGTATTCATTTTCATTGAGAGGGTACAGAATGCAGAATAGGAAAAATATATATCTGGAAACAACAGAGCCTGCACCATCAGAAGAACATGGCTATGTAGAATTTTACCAGCTGGTTTTGCTTCTGGCTGTCAAATGAAGCTATTTGATGCTTTTAGCAGTGTCTCCAGTCAGTGAACAGAAACAACAGTCTTCTACTGGGATTTCATATCCAAACAAATTCAGAACGTTTGTTCAGTGATGACTGAAGGCATAGATTTGTCTGCTGTCTTTTGAGATGCAAGAAAAGGGGGAGACTAGTTCTGCACTGAGTACTCTTTCTATGTCTTATTACCCTAGTCAACTTTTTAGAAAAATGGTTATATATAGTATTTTTTCCTGGGAATTCCTCTTTTACTGCTGCCCTTCTCTTAGTCCTTGTAAAATTGCTCTTGTTCAACAGCAGATTTCTACATAGAAAGCCTGTTCTTGAAGAATACATTCATCAGTCTGGGACTTGTTTGAAGCAGCTGAAAAGTAACTATCAATTAAAATGATATAATTTACCATACTGAGGAAAAGTGATGAGGGGAAAGTAATCAAAATGTGAAATCTGTTGTGTATTAATATGTCACTTAGAGTAGAAAGAATACTCTTAAGGAATACAAAATGCATTATTAAGTTATTATTATTTAGTTTAGTGAGTAGCAATTTTAACATGTCAGTGCATCGTCCTTGTCTTTTAACAGGTCCAGTGACTCCCTGGTTCCATTTCACCCCCCTAACTGTTCACCTGAAGAATAGAATTACTGTTCCATAAATCTTTAAGCACTTACTGCATTCACCTAAAATTATATCACTTTGCAGGCACATTTGAAAGGATTGCAAACACATTGTTTAATCTGTTTGGGAAGTGTCACGAGATATTCCAGCTAGCATACTGTGTGGTCAGTCATGTGGAACAGCCTTACTTCACCACTCATTTTATCCATCTGGTTGCAGGTCACAAATATGACCTCTCCTGTCTCCTAGAACTGTTAGAGTATGCTTGTCTTCTGCTGATGTTCAAAAAAAAATGGTGAAATGTAGCTACTTGATTCCAGAAATCCATGGTGGGTTTTTTCCCATTGTTGCTTGTTTTAAATTAAAAATTACTTAAAACTGCAGTGGGAAACAAGAGTTTACTTTCTCCAGACACCATTCCATGTTTCCTAGCAGTGATTCAGGACCAGAGCCTGTAACTAGGTGGCTCATTCTTGATGATTTATGTGGGTTAGTCTGTAGGAAGAAAATATATCCAGGAGTGCAAGAATTCTTACCTTAAATTGACTAGGAATACTCTGCCTCATATTCTAGGAATGTTCCTTAAAATGACTTCTTGACTCTTTCTGCTATTAAACATCTGATAGAAAAACTCATTCAAATGAAAGAGAAATATCTTGTTGCCAAAAATAACACATTAACCCCTAGCAGCTTTGGTAGGCATTAGTGCAAGCAGAGTTGTATTGCACACTTTCAGCTCCTAATAACAAGCGTCTGGCTCTGAATTTGTTCACAGCAGAATACAAACAATTACCTTGACAACTATTGTCTCCTTTCTTTTTTTTTTTTTGTTTTGTTTTGTTCTGTTTGTTTTAATTGACTTGAATAATTAACTTGAAAGAAAAGAAAAAAAAAGCTCCAAGAAAGTTTTTGTTTTGAATGAGAGTCTGGGAGGAGGCTGCCTGCTTATCACCATTTAGAGTCACCATGTAAATCTACATTTTGATTTGCAGAAGTATTAAAGAGATGATTGTATGGATTATAAATCAGGTTTATAGTCACTTCTTGTACATGGTGTTCATGCCAATACTTTTGATTTCTTTTTGAAAACTACAGTCTGCATTCTTAAAAAGTGAATGACAGAAGTAGTACTCATGGATACTATAAAGGAAAAGAACACTGGGCGCAAGCGTATTGCAAACATTCTTTAAAGTTGCACTAACAATTTCTCATATCTTAGGTCTTCAGGGACTTAGGGAAATTAGTTTGGTGCCTTTGTATTTCTAAAACTCATGCTCTCTGAAACCTACAAGTAAGGAGGCAAATCAATAAGAAGGGTAGCATTGTTTGCTTTTTGTTTGCTTGCTTGCATGTTTTCAGTGAAAATGCTTGCTCTGGAGTCAGAACTGAGAAAAACTTATTTTATGTAGGTTATTGAACAGGCAGAAACCACTGGCTTCCTGGTAAAAATCTCTACCTCATGACTAATCCTCTTAATGGTTCTGTCTGGATTTATCTCCTGGTGGCAGCCAGAATAGAAAACAGCTGGAAATAAGAGTAGGTAATAGTAATAGCTACAAAGGCATAGGTGTTCTTGCTACAGGTAAGAAAAGATATTATGGAAAAATGGTTGGTTAATAATTGAATTTTTCTATAAATACCTGCAAAAATTGAACTATTGGAGTCTTGCTTAGGATGAGCTCAATGGAAGATGCAAAAGAAATAACAGAATGCCATGCCTAGGAGTACTTAGGATGACACAGATATCTAGGATTCAGAACACCATCAGGTAGTAATGTGAAGCTATGCATGTATCTTGAGTTACGCTTGTAATTTGCTTTAAGTGTGTTAGCTAAACAAGTAATGGAATAATAGTCTTCCATGGCAAACTGCCATCCATATCTTCCTTTCCTGTATTATATAATTAAATGAAATCTTACAATAAATATTTCCATTCTGGGTAGCTGCCCATGAGTTGGAAACGGTTTTGTAAGAGGAGTATTTTAGTTAATTAACCTTCTGTAAGTGAATCTGCTATCTCATGACTCCTGAATAATAAAATTTATGAGTAATGCAATACCCAAAATAACTATTCTAATGATTGTTTCTTTCAACAGATGAATTAAATATGTGGCAATTAAGGGAAAATTTTAAATAGATCATTATATTTAAATCTCTAATCCTGGGGTGAAGTTGCTATTACTCTTCAGCTACATGACTATGAGGGCACACATTTTTTCTTTAATTTAATGATGAGAATGTAATTCATGGGAAAGGTTTCCAAAAGAGTTTTAGATTGATTTGGGGCTGTCTGCGCCTGGGTAGCCAAAGGTGAATGGCATGAGATATGAATGTTCATACCACACAGGGAAAACAAGTGCAGCAACCAGAGCTGTGAAAGTCTACTTAATATTCAAAGAAATAAACAGAACCTGAAATTTCTCAATTTAATTAATACTGTTATCTGAAATAGATTTGGGTAAGACTAGAAAAGATGACCCACTGAAATTCGATGCTGTGAGGGAATGGGAGTTTTTTTTACTTTGTGGAGTCTATTTTATGAACTTTGACTCACTGAATAGAGAAATAATTAAAGCATATGGCTAATCCACTAATCCAAGTTGAGCTTTCACACTGGAAAATTTGGTGTCATGTCAAAATCCACTGTATTCCTTCTTAAAACTGTGATGTAATTTGTTTTCACAAAGAGAAACAGATTTCTCATAGAATGGTAATGAAACAGAAGGGAAGAATAGCGTAAGGTTGCAATTAAATAGGGGATGTTACACAATGCACTACCTAGAAAGAGTCTATGTAGCTTCCTCACCTTGCTCCACTGATTCCATTACAGGTGCTTGTGTTGTGCATATTATTCACTAAGTATTCCTCTGTAGCATCTCAGATGAGTCTCAATAGCATAACTGTATCTCCAGTGCTTAAAGTTGCCATAGCCAGTGTTATTTCATTATCCCTTGTGATAACATGTAAGACATGTAGCTGGTTGAATGAAAGACTAGTGAGCTAGAAAGCCACACATGAACATATATAAATGATTACTAAGAAAATGGAGCCATAAATTGTTTTAAATATACAAGAAATATACAAGACAGATGATATTATCTTTAGTGTGTTTGTTGTTTCTTTTTGAGGAACTGTACTGTCCATTTACAGGTTAGAATCAGAAATACAGAGCCAAGCATTTAACTTCTGTGGTCACTGCTTATGTGCTAGAAGCCCACCTGGCAACAGTCTGAGTCTTCTTAGTGAAGCTAGAAGCCACAGGGTAGCTGCTGAGAAAGACCTGTTATACTTGCAACTCTCCATTGTCAAAAGCTAGTGATGGTATCACAAGGAAATCCTGCTATATCCCCAATGGCACTTTAGCATTTAGAAACAGCTGTACTAAGAGCTGTGCCTAAGGTAGAAAATCCCGATATGGTTTTATTTCCCATTCACTATTATTTTGCTGTCTTTCACTATAAAAGATTGTGCACTTTAGATTTGTAAGTAAATTAATACCCTTACTCAGTGAAGAGAAAAAATGTCATTGCTGTATCTGCAGGATATATTCTGCAAGAAGATATAAATGCTACTGTAGCATTCATTACCCTAAGGGGGTAGCAAAAATAGAGTATATATAGTAGGTTATTTTGAAGGACTATTTTAAAATTAATTTAATATTCCACCTAAAAGACTCATGCAGTGAAACAGTGCTCTTTCCTTTGGGAGACTTACACTGACTAAGAGATCTGAACATTAGAAATCTGTTTCTGACATGAATACTTAAATATTCTTTATTTTATTTAATCCTTTTACCCCTAGACACATTATCCTTTATACCACACTGATCTTTCCTCTTTCATAGCATGTGTATAATAATTTTTTATAAATGGTCATTATGCTTGCTTTCAATTATTCTTTTAGTGTAAACATTCTTAGTTGTTTTAGTATTTCCTCATCTAGATTTCAGATTAGTAATAATTTCAGCTGCGTGTTGCTGAATTCCTTCTATTAAAACAAATGTTCATGATCTTTGCTGTTTCTCAGACTCCCCATTTTTCTATCTGCTGTTGCAAAAGATTTATAATATCAAAAGACAAGGGCCTTCTTATTGAGATTGATTTCAGTATGAATTCAGAGACAATCTGTGTCTCATATATTCTTGCTTGCCTATGTCTAACTTGCTGTCGGCTTTATCTGAAGGCTTTTGCTGCTTTACCTAACTCTTACTGCATGATTTTTTTTTCTCTCCCTTTGAGTGTTAGGGTCTCAAATTATTTTCCTTGTCATTGTTCTTGTAAACAGTTTTCCTATTGTATTTAAAGAGTCCATATGAAGTAGTATAAAGCAGTCTGTGGCTCAGGAAATATGGATTCTATTTCTATCACTGTCTTCCTGTGTTATCTGAGACCTGTGATCCTATTTTCCTCTCTAAAATGAGAGTATGGACCAACTAATATTTGTCATGGAAATAATTTTAAGGTTGTCCAGATATTTATCAAAATAGTGATATATGTCAGAATATTGCTTTCAGCCAGGGATACAGAAACATTATTAATATGAATTATAATATCTGGTCTGCAAGTGACTCTGTAATGTAGTCTTCCTATAAGGTCAACAAATAGCTTTTTAAGAATCCTTTTCATGAGTATGAATTTCACTCTTTATACATGTGCACAGTGTAAATGGCTGTCAGCTTTATTCTGCAACTGACACCAAACTAATGGGAAGAGCTTGAGGTACTGGTACAGTAAACTGGAAAGCATTAGAGAGTTGCTGTGATGCATCTGTGGCCAGATGACTAGTAATGAGGCACACAGTTTGTTATTCACCATTTAACTTCTTTCACTGCTGCTTACGTGCAGTTTGCCAGAGGTAGGGAATGCTCTTTGACAAAAACTTTTCCATTAAAGGAGTGAAATGTTTGTAAACATTTTCGTAAAACCTGATTTTACCTAATGAAACACTTTTAATCTTTTTAGCCTTTCTGTTCAATTACTCTTCTAGTTATTTAGTTGCTTTCATTAGCAAGGAAAAAAATGTTCCTTTAGCCCATCACATCTTTGTTTTCTCCAGGTTTATAACAAGATTGTACATACTACTCTACAGAGTGCATCTTTTAGTTTGTACATAACTCCATGGTTCAGACTTTTTTACAGAAATGTAATTATTACACCCTTTATTTTCTAATTTTCTGCTAGTGTAATTATGTTACATGCTATCTGTTTACCAAATTAAAAAAAAAAAACAACAAAACACTGGGCAGAATATTTCCATTTTCAGTGGAAATTTTGAAGTTAAGAATTTATTTTTAGATCTTCAGTTTGTTGTTTGGTTTTTTTTGAGTGTGTGTGGTTTGGTTTTTTTTCAATGTTTGGTTGCAGTTTTTTGTTTGTTTTGTTTTTAAGTGATGCTGTAAAAGTGAAATCTGGCCACTTTTGCAGGAAACAATATGGGGGACTTATTTCAGTTGTCAGATTAAAAAGCTTCTGGAAAGGTCTTGTGTTCTCTGCTTCAAGCTGTAGGGAGGCCAGACTTGGTTCCTCCTCAACTGGGCAAAGTGCTGGGGATGTTCCATTCCCCCTCATGTTAGGCACTAAAAGAGTCTAGATACTTTTTATGATACTTTTTATTGTCGTGGTGTTCTTTCAAAGATATATTATTAGAAATATTTCAATCAGATTCACAATAATAGAAAATAACATAACGTAAGACTAATTCTATGTAGCTGTTCAAATACATGTAAAATTGTAATTTAAATGTAGGTATCTGAATACAATAGTTTAGAATTCTAAAGCTGAAGAGGGAGAACAGACAATAGTAGGTAACAAAAATACAGAGTTTATTCTTCCTTCTTCCAGAGCAGTTATTGAATGCCTACTCTTAACCACTCAGACTGTTTCAGAATACAAGCACACTGAGTATTACCAAGTTACAGTAGTATTACCCTAACACCCGCTCACTTGTGATAGGTAGAAGAGTCCAGTATAGGAAAAGTCACACTTACTTTATATGACTGAGAAACATCCCAGCATAAATTCTTTTTATTAATTATCATTGTTTCTACTTTCCTTCCTTAACCTACCCTCTTGGAAGTCAGAAAACAAGTGGATGCTTACATCACTTGAAGCAGAAGCAGTCATAACCACTGAGAATAAACCTATTGTTTCTCTAAGCTTTAGGAAGCATTTTTGCCTTCTTTGGGTAAAGGGCTATAATACACAGCCTCACCAACTGCATACCAATGCCTGGTTGTTCACATACGCAAGATGGCAACCATGAAAATGACCATTCTCTTTGTGGTACATTTCTCCCTGAATCCTCTAGAAAATATTTACTAATTTAATTCTCAATGGGGAAATTAAGGTAGAAATTTTAACTGTTTGTTTGCTTTTGCATGGAGGTTCAAAGGAAAAAAAAATTAGTTTAGAGCACATGATTCTCTTGAGTATATAGCTGAGTCTGTTGATTTGAGTATTTAAGTTACAGATAATTTACACAGCTTGTTCTTACTGTGTTGTCTGGGAGGGTTTTGGCATCCTGCTGTTTATAAGGTCACGTCAGGACACCTAGCCTCTCATCTGACTGTTTTCAGAGAATCAAAGAATGGTATCACAGGTGTTGGAAAGGACCTCTGGAGATCATGTCCAACCGTCCTGACAAAGCAGATTCACCTAGAGCAGTTGCACAGGAACGCATCCATGTGGGCTTTGAAAGTCTCCAGAGAAGGAGACTCCAGAATCTCTTTGGGCAATCTGCTCCAGTGTGCTGGAGTAAAGAAGTTTTTCCTCATGTTCAGAGGGATCTTCTTGTGGTCCAGTCTGTGTTCATTGCACCTTGTCCTATCACTTGGCACCACCTCTTGACACCTGCCCTTTAGATATTTAGAAAAATTGATAAGGTCCCCTTTTGGTCTTTTCTTCTCCAGACTAAAAAGACCCAGCCTTTTCTTCATAGGAGAGATGTTCCAGTCCCCTCACCTTTCTAGCCCTCCGCTGGACTCTCTCCAATTTTTCCCTGTCTCTCTTGAACTGGGGATCCCAGAACTGGACACAGTGCTCCAGATGTGGCATCACCAGAGCAGAGTAGAAGGGGAGGAAAACCTCCTTTGACCTGCTGGTCACACTTTTTTAATGCACCCCAGGATACCATTGGCTCTGTTGTCCACAAGGGCACATTTCTGACTCATGGTAACCTGTTGTCCACCAGGACTCTGAAGTGCTTCTCCATGGAGCTGCTTTCCAGCAGGTCAATCCTTAACCCATACTAGTGCATGGGGCTATTGCATCTCAGTTGCAGGACTCTACACTTGTCATTGTGGAACTTCATTAGTTTCCCTTGGCCCAGCCTGTCCAGGTCCCACTGAATGACAGCACAGCCTTTTGGTATGTCAGCCCCTCCTCCTAGTTTTGTATCATCAGCAAACTTGCTGAGGGTACATTCTGTCCCTTCATACAGGTCATTAATGAATATTTTGAATAAGACTGGACTCGGTACTGACATCTGGGGAACACGACCAGCTACAGACCTCCAACTAGACTCTGTTTTACTTTGGATTTTCTTTCCTGATGAGCAATAATTTATTTAAACAATAAACATTGTTTTGGTCACACAGGTTTATTACTGCTAAAGAAAGCATTTTCAATTTGAATTAATCACAGTGATATCTAACTATCAAATATTAATGTTTTACAGCACACATCTGTGAAGGAATAAGTTGTTATTTCTCCAGTACAGATAAGGACTTAAAGCAGAGACAGAAAATTGCTATTTTATGCCTCTATTTATGCAACTTGAGGAACTTTAGAGCACCTCCTGGTCCTCTTTCTATAGTTGTAAATATTCATCACTTTTGAGAATAAGCTCCTTTGTGTTCTGAGTTGAGCAATACTACACAGAAAGCTTAGGATAAAACAGCTTTCTGGCTAGTGCACAGGACCATCATATTTAATATTAAGATATAAGACTGAAGAGGATCTTGGGTGATCAATGAATCCTTCCACAGTAGATTATCTAATTAGGTAATCTGTTTCATAGAAATATTGGTGTTCATCTTCAACTTGGTCAGTTATCTTTTAGCTTTCCTTTCCTGTTTCCATAGAGGATTCTGGGCAACAGATATTCTGCTCTAGACCTCTCCTCCATGATGATCAACATCTTACTGATTTCTCGTTTAGGTGTTAACTAATATGCATCTGGATTTTTTTCTTGTCCTCTATATCCTAAAAGTTTCTTTAGTGATGTTTGATCTCTGTGAGTATGCACAGACACTACTACAATTAACCTAATTCCCAAGCTCTATCTGTCTTTACTTAGAATATAGAACTTCAATTCCTTTGATTTAAAGTAATGACTTTCTTCTGTGCTGCTTTCATTTACATTTTATCTGCTTTGAATGAGGGTAGACAGAATTATACAGAGATGTGCTTTAACCCACACCTCATACTATATACAAGTAATACCTTAGATCTTTACTTGAAAGACCTTGTCAGAGACAGCCTGTTTTCACAGTAAACTGGGCATCTTCTGTCTGGCTCAGTTCATGCTGTGGTTGACTGTCACAGCCAACTTTTTCTTGTTCACTGTCATTGCTGACTAATGAGTTTCTCAATACAGGTATATTTATTAATCACTAATAATGAGACCCTGAATATGCTATTTCCAACTGTATTTGTGGTTACAGCCTCCAGTGCACTATTTTTCTTTGTGTAAGAAAGTTTGGAATCTGTTATATTTTGATTGCTTAATTTTATATTATTTGACGTAATCATTTTAAAATTTGGTTCATCTTCCACAAATTGTAGTTTCCTGAATTGCAAGTTTTTAAGCCCAATGATAAAACCTGTATTTCTGGTTTTCAGAATTTCATCTCTAACATCTGCTTTGTACAGTCATTCCATGAGTAAAATGCTCCAGTTCTGGCTACCTACATATCATCAGAGATAAAAGCCCAGTATTTGGACTCCTGGGTTGCATATATTCTTTCTAACCTAAACCGGGATTTTTGGACTCTGATTTGTGTTTTATTTTGATTTTCTGGTAAAGAATATAATATAAGGTAAAAACAAGACTGTTAAAAGTTTCAGTCTAAATGTCTCTTAAACCATACAATTAGGAGTACTTTGTAGAATCTTTTGCTTTTGATTGTTTCTTAACCACCCATTGCTATCAGAAATCTGGACCACTGTGTGAATATCTTTGTTCCTGATATTATTGACTTTTTAAAGTGAATTCATTGGAAAAGCTCCATTTTATCCAGCCCAAACACAGAATTCTGAGACGTTCATCCTGGGAGCTCGTTGATAGATGGAGTTTCATTGTGCAACAGCCAGAATCCCATTAGGATGTAGCAATGCTATAGACTCTTAAATGTGTTTTCAATAAGAGATCTGAAAGAACAAAGGTGGTAAGCATCAGCATCATCCTTTTAAAGACAGACTAAACTGATGTATGAAGGAGTTATAGTTCTACCTTATTCAGTAGAACAGAGAAGCAGGCAGAATAGTTTTTCTAATCATCAGTGCCATTGGCAATAAACCAGAAGAGTCTCATTTTCCTTTAATACAACTGATTTACTGGAAAAATTTTTTAGTTAAATTACCAAGTAGAAACAGCAAATTTCTACCTTATGCTGTCTTCTATTATAGGCAAAATATCTGCATTAGGATGCTCATTTGTATGTTAAACTTTTAAAAACAATTAGTCAATAAAACAAAAGCTGTACTATCCCATTCTAGAATACATATACATTTATTAAAAGTGAGTTAGGTTAAAAGAAATCTGTTCTGGGGCAACAGAATGATATCGTCTTTACTTTCTCAGTAATTGTGTGCAAATGGCTAGGTGAGGGTCATGACATCTTATTTGTGTGGTGTTCATTCTGTCTTAAAATGACACACAAATGTTATTTATGGTGCAAAGTGTGAGGTTACATAATGTAATTGATCATGAGATTACTGAATCAATCTCTTGCTCAAGTTTTCACAGTCACTTATGTTTATAAGAAGGAAATATTTGTTGTGTACCTCCTATTAAAGCAGGTATGCATTTGTTGGAATGGGCAGGGCAATTTAGAAATCTATAGCCCAACAATCTTTGCTATTAGCACCATCTGGAACTGCATGTGCTCTTCATCACACAGTAGAAGGGGAAAGCTAGGCATTCGTTCTTTGTCAGCATCTTGCTTGCATTCACTTCTTTTCAGTGTAGCTATGTTTAATAGCAGCAAAGAAAGCACAAAGGAACAGGAGTGACAGGATAATGGAAGGCACAGAAAGGTTATTGGTGACGACAGAGAGAAGAGGCAATTACCTATATGACTTCTTCTATTATACTCAATTTCTTGTTACAAACACCAGTCTGGAGCTTTTCAACCAGATCCCACTCGATGAGACTTGTTTTGTTCTATGAAATGCTGTGTATCTGTCTAAGCAATAACCACAGGGAAACTGTGACTCTTAAACCGTTTATGAATTCAAGAGGAGCAAACAACTCTCTGAGCTCTCTCATATGCTCTAGTGGCAAAGAGACCTAATAGAACACATGGGTAGAGAAAATAAAAGGAGGGAAGCAATCTTACTTCTGTATGTGGTTGTGGTGATAGAAAATTGCATCTGCTTTGTTTCCAAATTTTAATATAGTTTTTAAACTTTAGTGAATACAGAAATAAATCTGATGTGTTTCACAATGGGCAATTTGGGGCATTTTTTTGCTTTGTTTATCAAAAGAAAGATTGAAATTTGTCTAAGTTAATGCTGGGCAAGAACTTCTGCAGAGATAAAATAACAGCTGCAAAGGAGGTGACCCAAAGCTGTGTCAGAGCAAATAGCTAGAAGTTAGAGAGATCAAGCAGGACATAAATGTGTATTTCAGCTACGGAGAATGATTTTTAAGAGTAGATAATGATGATAATAATTTAAAAAAAAATCCTTTTTGATCTTTTGGTAAGACCTTGCTACCATGTACCAGTCAGTACATAAAAGATGGCTACCGAGAACGTGGAGACCCCAAAACAAGGGGTAATGGGTACAAGTTACTCCCAGGGAGATTCCAATTGGACTCCATAAGAAAATTTTTCACCATGAGAACAATTAGACAGTGGAATAATCTCCCAAGGGAAGTGATGGATTCCCCCTACACTACACAGTTTTAAGACTCAGCTTGATAGGGTGCTGGGCCAACTATATAGATATATAGAGTTTACCTGAAAAGGTTGGACTAGGTGATCCTTGAGGTCCCTTCCAACCCGGTATTCTATGATTCTATGATTTAGATGTATATAATCCCAAAAGAAAATAATAAATTAAGCAGCTAAAAAGCACACTTACAAACTTATACCAAATTTATACCACTAAACTTATGTATATTTTTGTTTATGATTACCAGCTTAGCTGTTTTTTCTTGTTGACCAAATGGGAGCTCTTCAAAGTCCAGTGGCTGAGTAGGAATAGTAAAATGCAGGCTATTCTCTTGCAGCTAGTGTTAATGTCTGTTTCTTCTACTCTGCCCTTCATTGTCTTTTTGACCACTTCATTTAGCAAATAAATTGCCTTGGCCTCCTTTCTGTAAGATTCTAGACTCCTCCTTTTCATTAACTATAGAGAGGTCTGGCAGTATGAACTATCTTCCAACATCCTTCCCTAATTAATCATTTTGAAAACCATCATAAGAAAGGTTATGGTGTCATAATATCACATGTTTACATGAAGTATATAATTATATATTGAACTATTGGCTCATAAAAACTATAATGTGGAAACAAATCATGTGGAACTGAGGAAACCATGAACCGAATAGTGGGCTTGAATTGTCTTAAGTTCTGTCTTAATTAGTTTGTTTCTGGTATATTGACTGTACAGTGTTCTTATGGGATCATAGAGATGTATGTATATGATTTTAGATCTAGAATTTATTGTAGTATATAACATATCCTTGAACCAGAATAATGTTTAAAATACAGTGAAAAATTGAGAGGTTATTTATCCAATGACATTCTATGTGATCTATGACACAGAGATTTTCTTTTTTAATGCATACCACCTTGGAGTTATCAAAAATATGGTGTATAATGAAGGTTTTTCAATGGCCTAGTTAGTTCCCAACAAGGAAATTATTTCCTACACCTTCCATAGTATTAAATTGAAAGCCTATATTAAAGGAAACAGTTGAAATAGGAGATAGTCCAAACTAGACCATCGGGACTGTGTTCATATGGCTGTCAAATGACAGACAAATCCTGCTTACTTTGGGTGGGTTGTAAAATACATTTTTAGGAAAAGTAATGAAAAAAAGATGAGATAATGATGGATCTTTATGATGGAGAGACTTCTGCTTTTATGTGATTAGCTAATGGAATGTCAGAGAAAACTAAATCTACAAGAATTAGTTTACATGAAAGTTAAAAATGTATTCCCACTCAGGGGAAGGATATTCTGACTCAGGAAAGCCATAGGAAACCACCTCTAAAGGTGCAAACAGTCACTATTGCACCAAATGTTTCCTTGACTGCAACAAATGTACTGGCTTTTTTGACATTTATGATGATTCGCTGTATAATGCATGGCAGACTTGGTAGTGTTAGGTTAATGGTTGCATCATTGACCTTAAAGGTCTTTTCCAGCTAAAATGATTCTATGATTTTATTCTATAAATACGACTGGTTCTTGGTATTTTAAATATATTTTCTTCTTCTAGTTGCTTTCCTCTGTTTCAAATAATTGATGAAACAACATTTATAATTGTTCTTGCACACACTGATTGATATTTATTTAGAATAAAACCCCAACATTTTAAACTAGTGTAACTGAAATGTACTGCATGTTACTGAGATGCAGTGGCAGCATTTTGAAATCTTCTGTCTTTTGTATGAGCTAATGTGATAGGGAGTTAGCTCTTTGATTATGCATTCCTGAATGTTCTGTTTTTAATGAAGCTAATCCTGATTTTACTTCAAAGAGTAAAAGGAGTCAAGGTCCATTTACTTTCATCTCAGTGTTCAAATTGTGTAATTTGTAAAACTCTCATCAATGGATGTGCAATAGTACTTAGTATACTAAGTATAGTAAGCATAACTACTCTACTAGTAACTGCTATCACTGCCAAAAATGTATCTTATCTTTGAACTATATAAAACTGAACTGTAGATAATTTGCAGGAAAGAATGATCTCAACTTACTGTGTGACTGAGACATGTTTCAAGTATATCTTGTTTATAAATACGTTGTGATAATGTGCCATCTACTTGCAAAGGGGGATTATTGCTTACATTTGAAGCTATGATAGTCACCGCAGCCTGAAGAGAAGTTACAGAATATAGGCTTTTAAAAAATTGTTTTGTATATTGTTGCAAAAGCAATTAGGGACATTTGCTGCTTGAGGAGGAAAGGGATGCAAGGGAAAAATTACAAAACATTTTTATTTCATCATCATGAGATGTCCATCATCACTAGCATAAGGGAAGGAAGGTATCCATAGGGATTTTCATAGTTTATGTGCAGCCTGAAATATAATTTAAGCATAATTGTGTAATAGTACACAGGCACACTTTAGTCCTCTCCAATCACATTCATTTCATTTAAAGTATTGTTAAGCCTTCTGTGTTGTGCTGACTGTGCAGTCTGGTTGTTAACACATGACCTTCTGTGGTCCAGATGTTCACTTGCCAAACATGAGCAATGGTATATCCATCTTCTTCTTAGGGCACCATGCTTATGTATTTTCTTGGGTTTGTTACCTGGAAGTCTAGGTTCAGCAGTTAACCATTTTGTCACATTTTATCTGGAAATGTCAACAATGTTTCAGGTGTTTTCTACAAACTTGTAGAGGTCAGTAATGCTGAAGGGTCACGGGAGGTATTTAAGAAAAGTAAGTCTGTATATAACATGCAGTACTATACAGCACATGTGGGAAATTTATAAAAATTATTTTACACTTTTTGTGGAAGGATAAAATGTATCATTTCATGAACAATAAAAAGAGGGAAATCCAGTTTATGAAGGCATTACTGTATGGAAAAAATAGAAGTGGCTTGCTCAAAGACTTTACAGAGCACATTATTCTGCTACCAGAAGGCACTTTATAGTAATTTGGTCCAACTGTGTGGTGTAGTAGTCACAGCCTCTAAACTGCCTGTATGCTCAGAGATGTCCTTCTGCATTGATCAACCTCATGAATCTCACATGCACAAATCTGCTTTATCTTGGTGAGAATTTCACAGAAAAGTTTGAAGGCTTTCTTTGATAAGTGTCATTATTACAGAACCAAACTATTGACAATGTCATGACATTAGACAATAAAGAGGGGGATTTTGTAGGTTTCAATCAGAATTTTTCATCCCACCTCAGCAATTTATAATACTTGAAAGTTTCTGTTGCTGCTGTAATATACCTTACTAAGATGGATGTGGAAATACAGGTCTATTGACATTCTTTGTAACTGAAATATTAAGCTAATCTCCCAATATTGCTTTATGTGAAAACCGTGCAAAAAATATGTTAGCATTTTATTAGAATAAGTGGCTGGATATGGAAGCCAGTAAGATTCAAGTTAGGAAGAACTACAACATGAGTATTTAACCTAGGTTTTATTACAAAGCCTCTGCATTGGCAGAGATTAATGAATTTTCCTACTGCAAGGAAAGTTTCATCTGGATCTCACACCTTTCTAAACGACAGAGAATGTGGCTGTGAAAGAGCAATACATCAGAATTCTTCAGTTCTAGGTTCAACAGCCCAGGTAACTACTTGTTCTAAAATATAAACTTAGATTTTCTTTTTATATCAAAAGATGTCATTATTCTCATTCTATTTAGACTGGATGAAGTACTGTGAAAATGGAAGTAGGTCCTCCATTTCCAGTGGAACAAGTGCCAGAATTAGTTTGGCCAGCATTTACATTAGTAAAGTGGGTGAGATAAACAGCTTTAAGAAAATTGGTGATAATATAGCATGTGACTTTCACAGAACTCAAGGTTTCATATGTAAATGCAAAACAAAATCATTAACATTTGGAGTAAGTTGAAGATTTTTCCTAATAACCTAGTGATTTCTTTTCCTGTTCCTGTGTGTTGCACATCAATATAGAATACAAGAGCTCTATTTTATTAATCTTCTTTCTCAGTCTCTTCAGACTTGTTGTAATGCTTTATTTTAGGATATCTAATATATGCTATGCTTTTTTATTGTGGTACCACAAATCATATCTATAATAACATATAATAATATATTCTGATCTCTCAACATTTTTGAGTCATTTTAGTTAGCATATTTATCTCTTCTTGAAATTACTTCATTAAAATACTTTGTCACCTCACAACAATTGTAGTAACTCATGATGTTATTATCACGGGTTTTATTTCTTTCTGGTATAATTCACAATGGTGACTACAGATGGGCTCCAAATGCTGGATTCTTTTGCCTAACTAGTCTGGGACTTCCATTAGGAAGATTCAGAGTGTGGTTTGGGGCCCATTGTCTTACAGACTCAAAATCTAGAATAAGATCAGAATGCTTTGAATATTAGTCCCTCTAGTAGGTGGGAGAGAAGTCTCAAAGACTTCAGAAGGCAAAGGGGTTGGGATTTTTTTTTTGATTCTTCAGCAAATCCAGCTTGAAATTTTGGCAAGTAACTCATGACTACAGGGCTTTGTTGGTGGCAAATACATTTGACTGTTTGGTATATAACAACCTACATTTTGTGGCTTGTATTTTCTTTGTTTCTTTTCTACTGTCATTTTTTTGAGATTGCCTTGCTTTATTTAACTGTTCTTTAAAAAACACCTTAGTGTAAATCTGGTACTGACAAACACAGATCACAAAATTTTATTTTTATCTCTGTTATAATTTTGATTCCTTTTTGATAATTTACTTGCTCTCTTGATTTCAGAAGATGCTGTTTTTATTGTATAAAAAATATTCAAGATTTCAATAGCTTTTTTGCTTTGCATTGGAATAAAATCTGCACTATGAGTAGGCATTTATTTTAAAAAAAAGTCTGATGCATCTGGTAGTATTTATTTTACCCTGGAATAGGTGTTTATGGGAAATATTTTGTGTGGATTTTAGTCATGTGCATATGTGTTCGTGAAAGGGAGAAAAACCTCAAAGTTTCACTTCTCTTTATTTCAGGCACATTTCTTATCTCTCTGAATCAGGCAGGTGAAGGAGTCAAATACTACAGATTTCCCATAGGAATACCATGGTAAAAAATATGACCGCATATCTCTGTGACCGTGCTACTCTGTCTGTCCCCCTCCTTTCCTTTCCCTGGGTCTCTCTCTAGGTTTCTTTCAACGGTATTTTGTTTATTCATTCAATGCATATGCCTACAAAGTGCTGTGTACCCAGAGGAGAGCAGAAAGGCAGATTAGGCCTCTCTTCCAGCGTCCTCAGAGTCATATTCGTAGGCATGCTGGTCCCTTCTTTTATCATGACTTGGGCAATATTAGAGTAATTTCTCACTACAAATGCATAAGCATCTCTTATATTGATTATTTAACATATCCAGCTGTAAATACCAGAAACTAGGTCTGGGAGGGCACAAAGCAGTGGCAGGGAGAACCAAGCAATATTGTGAATGATGGATGGACTTAGTCACAGTCATTTCTGTTTTCCAAACTTGTTTCCTTTTAGAATTTGGTACCCTTTGCACTAACTTTTCGTTCTCCTCTTCCCTACTCCCTAAATAATTTCTGCTTTCCCATCTTTTAATTATTTTTTCTTGTGCTACTTTTAGATTTCTTCTTGAAGTTATGTTGGAGAACATATTTGTCTGTGGTAGCGTAATAGCTTAGTTCGCTTCTCAGTGACTGGACAGACAGAGTGGAGTTTCAACCCTCTCTGGCTGGCCAGCAGCTAATATTATGGTACTGCATATCCAACAGCTGCAGTTGGTAGTATAGATAGCAACTTGCTGGACAAAGAAATATACATGTAGTATTGTCCAATGCTGTCTTTTATTATCTGTAAGAGAATCTGTCTTGGTTTGTGTTTTCTCTGGTGGAAGCTGAGGGTGACTTACCCCGAACATATATTTTCTAGGTATAAGAGCTGTAAGGACAACTGTGTGGAAAGGTGTCTGAATGTTTCTGTGTGATGTGATGAAGCTGATATTTTTCCACTCTGATCAGTTTGAATCTATTAATGGAATAGGGGAAGGACTTAAGACAAGGGGGCCTTGCTCTTCCAGGAAAAACTGAGGGACTGTTCATGGAATTCGTATTTTCCAGAAACATCAGCAAAGTGCTGCGTTAATGTAAAAAGGTGCTAGATTCATATTCATGGCTCATACCACGCAGCCTGTGAGCTTGGTGATTTTGTGTAGATCCTTCAGACTCTCCTTCTCCTTTACACTCCCACCAGTAGGGCTCCAGCACCCTGCACAGAGGCTGCTGCTGGCCTGTGACCCTCTGCAGCAGAGGGCAATGTGATGCTGGCAGCTGGTACTAGATGTTTCAATCCTAATGTTAAAAACAGGAGAATCTGCAATGAGTCACTCTTGTGACTTTTTTGTTCTGACCTTTCCCTTTATTCTTCTTTGTTGACTGTATCTGTTAATCTTGCTGTCTTTGGAATATATATGTTGCTGTCACCTTGTTTTGCCAGGTGATACATTATGAAGTTTTATTTTATTGTCCCTTTAGCAGCATCTTTACAGCAAACTTCCTTCTCCAAGCCTGACCTCTTTCTGTACTGTAGTTCTTGGGTGCCTGCACTTTATCTCTTCTTTTATATTCTGATGTTAATAGACACTATTTTTTTTGTAAAATCTGAAGGATGGATCTGTTCCAGGTGTCATAAACAGATACTTCTAACAAATTTTGTCTTTTGTTTTGCTAAGAGCATTAATGTTGAGTGCTGATGGGACCAATATTCCAGCATCTACTGTCCACTATTATTCCTTTCCTGTTTGTTGGAATTCATTCTGCACACTTGCAGATTGCTTGCTCAGTCAAGTGAAGCCTCTGATGTTGATGGTGGTTGTCTGGTTTAAAAAAATGTTTTAATTAGCACACACATCTGTCAGGAACATTTCATTTATTATTGAGAAAACATCTCATCCTCTGAAAGAATAAAAACCGGTTCATTAGAAGCACACTGCTTTGAAGTAATAGCACCCAATGATGCATTCTTTTGCAAACTGTAACATTAAACAAGATAGAGCTTCAGATGCATTTTTCTTGTGAAAATTTACAGCATCCAAAGCCCTACTTATGCATTTCTTGATCTGATTGTTTGGATAATTTTAAAACAGATGATCAGAATTATTCTTCAGCAACATATCTTTCTATCAAGAAGAAAAATCAAAGAAAATGGCTGGATTCTTCAGTATGATTTTTTTTTTCTAATAATTAAGATTGGTAGGGAAGGTGTACAAGCAGTAATTGTCCATCTCTACTGCGCAGCTAGTCAGCTTGCAGTCTGAATGAGAGAAAAAATTTATCCACAGATTTTTCTTTGGAGTTTCCCTCTGTATCAAGAGAATTTTAAGGTGCTTAGCATGATTTGCCCTGCTACTGTTGAGAGATGGGCAGCAAGTGGAGCAAACCTTTAGTACTACATTTTCTTCTGTTTGGTTTCAGCTGTCACCCAATACAGACTTGCAAATGAAATGTTATCCCTGTGGACAGTGTCACTGAGTTTGTCAGATGACATCAGATGAAAATTAATTTCAGGCATCTGAAACATCTGTAGCATCACGACAACAAATTGCAGCTCAGGACTTTATTTGTAGAAATAATTGTTTGACATGAGAGAGTAAGAAGAGCACAAAGAGTCATGCCTCATCTGTCCTTTCTCTTTAATAATTTTCTATAATGTCTGCTAAACAGGAAATATTGTGCAAACTCTGAATCCCATTTCCATTGAGAAGTTGACCTCACTGATTCCCCTGGGTCAGGAACAAGAGGGAGAACTGGGTTGCTTCACCTTGAGAAAACATCAGGTGCCTCTGATGTGAATATTCTAAGAATGGAGTCAAAAGAACCAGTACTCTTTCAAAAGGAAAGAGAAATGGGGAAAAGCATGTCTAAAATATACAACCTCTATATTTATTTGACAGAGAACCTACCTGCTGCTCTGAAAGCATCTCATGAAGCTACACTATGAACTTTTTTCTGTGGGAATGTCAGAGTAAGAACAGACATGATAATGGATTAGAATTTTTCTCCCAAGTTATGCTTTATTTCCATTTCTGTTTCCAATTGTAAATAATACCTTGTTGTCTTTGACAGAACAGGTGGTGATTTCCTAACACTCAGAAGAATAAAAAGTAGATGGTGTTATGTATAAAACCAGTCCTTTTTCCTAGTTTTGTCATTTAGCCTGCTCATGCCTATACTCAAGGTTGGGATGGGATTCACAGTCCTCCTCACTCATTCTCTTTTCCCCTTACTCTTTATTATGAATACTTTTTTTTTCTAAATTATACAAGGGTACATAGTACATCCCTTTCTCCTTCTGTCTGGCACTCCATATTAAACTTGACACAAAAAGTCTACTCCTATTGATTCGTATAGACACCTGCAATGATGAACATGAGGAAACACAGTTTAACAATGATTTTCATGATAATGACAAGAATTTGACACTACTGTTCATCTGATTATATTGTTCTATCCTAATGATTTCACGGAATGTCTTTGGCAAGTAGCTCTAGACACATCACTAGATCTATAAGAGTTGTAAGTATATAAACAAGCAAAGAGATACTCCTTGCCAATGTTGTGCATAACTGACAGCATGTACTTTTTCTCTTCAGGCTCCAGTTCTGCCTGTTAGAATTGATCATCTCCAAATCCTGCTCAAAACAATGGGGTATTTTGCATTGTACATAAAATACTGTGATAATAAAAAGATTTTTTCTATTATGGCACTTACAGTGTCATGTTGGTTAGAAAATAGTATATTTAATTTTACTAATATGAAATGATATATTGTTATTTAGCCCCCAAAGTACGACTAGCACCAAAATGAACTAAATGGCATCAAGCTTATATTTGAATAAAGTTGTGAAGAAGCAGAACATGGTGGAACATTAATGTTAGTGAGTGACAATACAAAACGTACAAGGATCATCATGCCCTGAATTTTATCAGTATTTCTGTTGCTGAAGATATCATGAAATTGTAGAATGCGTTGAGTTGGAAGGTGCCCTTAAAGGTCATTTGTCCATCGACCCTGCAGGGAGTACTGATGTGTTCAACTAGATCAGGTTGCTTAAAGCCCCATCCAAGCTCATGCTGAATGTTTCCAGGGATGGGGCATCTACCACCTCTCTGGGCAAACAGTTCCAGTATTTCACTACCCTCACTGTAAAAACAGTCTTCCTTATATCTAGTCTGATTCTACCCACTTTTAGTTTAAAACCATTACCTTTGTCCTGTTACAACAGGCCCTACTAAAAATTCTGTCCCCATCTTTATTATAGGTCTACATTAAGTACTGAAAGTCTGCAATAAGGTCTCTATGGAGCCTTCTTTTCTCCAGGCTGAGCAACCCAAACTTTCTCAGCCTTTCTTCATATGAGAGGTGTTACAGCTCTCTGATCATCTTCATGGTCCTCCTCTGGACCTACTCCAACAGGTTCATGTCCTTCCTGTGTTGACAACTCCAGAGCTGGACACAGCACTCCAGATGGGATCTCTACCAGAGTAGAATGGAGCAGTAATATCTCTTCTCTTGATCTTTTGGCCATGCTTCTTTTGATGATGCCCACGATACAGTTGTCCTGGGCTGTGAGTGCAAAATGTCAACTCATGTCCAATTTTTCATTAACCAGTACCCCCAAGTTCTTCTCTGCAGGGCTGCTCTCAGTCACATCATTACCCGGCCTGTATTGATCCCAGGGTTTACTCTAGCCCAGGTGCAGGACCTTCAACTTGGCCTTATTGAACCTCATATGGGATTCACATGGGCCCACTTCTTGAGCTTGACCAGGTCCCTCTGGATGGTGTCCCATCCCTTGGGGATTTCAACTGCACCACTCAGCTTGTTGTCATCTGCAGACTTTGTGAGGGTGCACTCAATCCCACTATCTTATGTCATTGATGAATTTATTAGAGAGTGCTGCTCCCTGTATGGACCACTGAGGGACATCACTTGTCCCTGATTTTCACCTAGATATCAAGCTGTTGACCACTGCCCTCTGGATGCAACCATGCAATCCACCAAACAATTCACCCATCAAATCTATACGTCTCCAATTTGGAGAAAAAGGGTCTTAAGCAGATCTGGAAATTTCTTTGCTATCTATTTTGCATTAAGGCTGTATGCTGATCATTTTTATTCTTGCACAACTCTCCTGTGTTTCTTCTACTTTCTATTTTGGTGACTGAGGAAGTCTTTCTCCCTGAGCTGGTTCCATATTTGCAGGTGTAATGGAACAGATGGGATAAGCCAAAGGTTTGTGCAGCAGAAAATCACTGTTTCATGTTATGGTAATGAGTAAAAATGCTTATGGTTTATGTTTGTCTTTTTTGTGTGTGTGTTTCATAGTAACAAGGTTGTAGAAAACATTCTGTAAGCTGCACAAGCTATTGAGTCAGAGCTCCTGGAAGTTGAGAGGTATCTTGCCACTGTTTAAATAGCTTTGTACGAAGCCTCACATTTAAGTTAGTAGTGATGTAAACTTTTAATCTGTCTTATTCAATTATACATCTTTCTATTCATAATTGGTCTTTTTATGTCCACTGTCTTTCATGGTAATGAACTGTTACACATGTACACACTCTGTTCCAAGAAACCTTTCCATTATGCTCAACTACTTTATAAAGTTGTACCAAGTAATGCATTAGTCACAGATGTCTGGCTTCCATATAATGTTAATAACAAAAGTTTTTCATTAGGTTTTATCAAGTCAATTAGTAGCAGAGTTTGAGCTATCAATTAAAATTTCTATGTCCCTTCAGAAGAAAGGGATGAGGAGATCCATAAATGTCCAAAATGTAGTTCACTTATTAGTATTCCAATATATAATTAATTAATAACTGATTAGAGGTCTGCTGAACCTTGAACTGAGAGCAGCTAGTCAGCATAGTTCTTGCATTCTGACACTTTCAGTAGCTCTTAGAAAATGTACTTATCTAATTAATAAAATACCAATGGTATGCTGCTGCAGAAAGGCAGAAGGACATCAAGGGAAGAACCAGTGCAACATATTTATCCCAGCTCTAAGAATGAGCAGAAAGTCTGAAGTGATTAGTTCACTTGATTTCCTGAATTAATGTGTCTTCTGGTGTTGTTTTTTGAGCAAAGAACAAGGAATAATGACAAATGTTCCTCTAGGTGTTTAATCAGTATGTTTTTTTAGGAGACTGAAACAATCTCAAATTTATGTACTGTTCCATGCTTACAAGAAAAATGTGGAATCAACTATCTCTGTGAAGTAATTCCTCAGTTATTACTAAAGAAGATATATGAGGCTTCAGGTATCATCATATGTTAACAGTAGCAGTTTTTTCCAGCTTTTTACTTTTATTGAACTTGCCAACTTCTAAACATCCAGTTGCTTTTCCCTTTTATCTGAAATTAAAACAGTTCTTTAATATCTGATGCTCTTTGCAAATCAGAACTCATGACATACCAGTAAGTCTGGAACAAGGTTCTACTACTGCACCAAAATGTTTGGCCTGAGTCTCTGTTCTGCACTTTGCAATCATTTATATCAGAAATACTATGAAGTCAGAGTGATAGCAATAGTACCTAAGTTTTGTTGCGATGAAAAAACTGTTTAGCTTATGTTTTAACTAAGGACTGACTGAAGCAGTTTAATGATTTATTAACAACACCTAATTAATGAACAGTTGATAAGCTATATGTTCAGGATCAGTATCGGTAATGAAATAGATAAACCATAATATTAGATGCTTAAAAACATTAAAATACAAGTATAATTTTCTAAATACCCTTCTATAATGAATCCTGGAATGTTCCAGATCCCTGTCATATTCACCATGATGTGAACCTAGCCCTACTGGAGTGCAGGTTCTCCTATTTACACACGTGTCCTGTTGGAGATGTGGGTACTCCAGCTTTCTGTGGACCTGTGCTACTTTCTACAATCCCCTAACACACATGGTAGGGAAAGAGCATAACGCAGATGCACATATTCACACTTGAAGCATGGTTCTTTATTTGTTGCACCCTGTATTATCTGTTCATTATCTGAGTGCAGGCAGCTCATAGCATCCAATGGAAATGGCTGAATTCTGTCTGACTTACAAGGAGAATGAAATGCAGGTGTGATGACTTCTGACACAAACCCAAGTTTTGAGCACTGCTTTGTTCATATATGTCTCTCCTCACTGTTACAAGTATTCACAATTATTAGGTAACAGTTTACACTCTCACTTTTATCTTGCCAAGACATATTACTAAGAATACTAAGAGGAGACTGTATAGATTAACCCCCAACTTGCTTTGGAATATGTGGCAGAGCCCAAATGTGTTGGAAGCTATAATCATAGAACAACTCACTGCTTAAATATTTTTGTCAGTCTACTTGTAGGACCAAGGACACTATGCATTTTGCTGAGAACAAGGCAATATACCTTTTGGTACCTAATTTTTTAACAACTCCCTCCAGTTGCAGAATTTTGAGCCCATTCACACCGACACATCAAGGTTCTCTTCTAGGCTTATTGCCCTCCTTTGTTTTATACTTTCATTTGCTAATTGTATTGAGTAGTATTTGTGTTCTTGCAAAAACAGGAACGGGGTCATTGTACTACACAGAGATGTCATCTCTAGCAGTGTAATATACCTATCAAGCATGAGGTGATAATCCTCCTTGCTTCCATGTAGTCAGTGGTAATAGTGTCAACTAACAAATCGTTAGCATGAAACATTTTTCATCCAGGTTTCAGTATGTCCTGTCAATCACGGGTGTTTTTAAAACAGATGAACATTTTCCAGTCCAGTTATTTCCTCAACATCCTTATCAGGTATGATTTATTTATTTTTTATGAAGTGATACTCCATGTTAGCATTTATCTTGTTAGTAGCACATGTATACAAGCATTCATATAAATTTCTAGCTTTTGCAGTGCCTATTGGCACATATTCATATTTTACATAGTTCCTGTAGAGTATACATGGCACAAAATGTCACGGTTCATCTCCAAAGCCTCCAGCTCCTTTCAGTCTTCTGAAAATTTAAATTTAAATATTTACTCTTTGCATTTCATCTATGGTTTTGTGGTTTTTCCTGTATCCTGACTGCATTGGCTTACACACTGGCTGCTCCACCTGTAGCAATCATGTGAATTATGGAGTTATTTGGCCACCTAGGAAGCAGCCCATTCACTCTGTAAGATCTTTCTTGTGAAATTTTGGTGTAATGACACATCTGTGTCAGGGACAAACTGAACTTAGAGAGAAGTTTGAAATGCTGCAGCTCTGCTTAGGGAGATTGAGAGGTGAAACATGGTTAGAAACTGCTCTCCCTTCATAGTAAATTTGTGGAAGACTGAATAACCTGAACCTCACATATAATTTTATAAACTCCAAGCATTCCTGGATACTGTCTTAATTGATGGGACTGATGATATAGGAGGCCATAGAGGGCAAATTTCTTCAGAAATTCAAAGGAAACACTTAATTCATTGACTTTATAATCCATGCTATTAGGAAGAAGCATGTGATTGTTTCTGTAGAGACAGGAGTATGACCAAATCATCCAGATGCTTTATTTCATTAGAAATAATGGAGACTGAGAATCTAGACTTCCTGTTTAGAAATCTCATTCATTGATTTGAAGTGTAAGCTAGAAGCAATTTATAGATATGAATATAGACAGATACATAGGTAGACATATACATTTTTTTCCATTAATTTCTATCAACTAAAGTTTGCCAAAGCCATTAATGAAACAATAACCTGTTTTTTTAAGCAAAAGATACTCTGTGGTTTGCCTTTTTTTAATTTGTTTGCTATGTTTTATTTTGGGTTTTGTTTGGGTTTTTGTTTGTTCGATTTGGTTTCTGTTTTTTCCCCTTAGGTATGTGCTTTTTAAAATGGTATAAAGCAAAATCCTTACTTGAATGCTTGCAAATACAGAGCTGCTACATATTTGGTTGTGGCAGTATTTACTGAGAGGGAAACAATCCTAGTCAATTCTCAGGCTTCTTACTAAGGTTCCTCATGCAATAAAAATGTCTCAACTCTTTCATGTCTGTAGGTAAAAACTGTCAGACAGTATAATATTTGTCTGGAAGACCAGAACTGTGAATGTGTAGAAAATTTGTATTGCTCTAGGGACATATGCATTTTAGAGCAGGAGTGATAGATTTCTATCCCTGTAAGCCCCAAATGAATCTCTACAAACTCAATTAAAGTTCAGGAGAATGATTGACAGTGAACAAAATACTAGACTTCAGAAATATTTTTAGTAAACTTATATGTTTCCATATGTTTAATTGCAAAATATTTGTTTATAAATATTTATTTATGGTTGAATTTTCTATGTGTTCACATTAAATTAAACAGACAGTGGAATAATATTTATTGAATGGAAAAGAATTTTGAGAGACTGCTTTGGACTGAAGAACATTTCTCCCTCTCTTTCTCAGATATTGAATACTGAAGAACTTGGTAAGATTGTTGTTTCAATGGAAGCTTTAGTAGTAGCTGGCTTATGTTTCATGCTTAAACTTAGTGAAGACACTAAGCTACTATGAGAGGAAAAGTCACGCATATAAGACGATGATTAATCTAATGCATGTCATTCTAAAATTATTCCAGTAATTTATTTAGATAGAACAACGACGGAAAGAAAAACACTTCAATTATTAGTCTAGCACTGTAATGAGTCTTGTGCCTGAAGGAGTACTAAGCATTGGAAAGTTAAACTTGAAAGGAACTATAGGGACATTAACAGAGAAAACTGTCTGTAAACAATTCTTTAATGTTAAGCGAACCAAAACCAGGCTGACAGGTTGAATAAACAAATGCAAACTCAATGCACATTATTCTGTGCTTCATTCATTACACCAGACAGTTCAATTACAACCAGGAAGACTTATAGACCGGTTAACTCTCTTGTTGTCCACTGACTGTGGATATACACAAAATGCCTATTTTGTTGATAAACCTGGGTGGCAAAATCTTGAATATGATAAGAATTTCATGTCAAAGTAGTTCACCAATTCTAGAAGAGTGACACCAGGCATAGGTCTGGAGTTTGATTAGGTTCTTTGTGTAATTAATCTTTAGGAGCTCTTGGATATAAAATGAAATTTCTCTTTCTTTTTGAAAATTAATGCTTTTACGCTAAGGAAATACGTTTTTTAAAGACTATGTGCAAATGGAGAACAGGTTCTTTAATTACAAATTTTCTCCTGTTCTATTCTTAGTCCTTGTTTTCAAAATGCTTGTAATTTACTCAAGTTATTGTCTGGGAAAGAGTAGATGTGTCAATGTTGACTCGTGTGAAAATATACTTCTGTTACATTTTATGCATTTTGTATGAAATTCACTCTTTGAGCCTTCTCGTGCATTCCTAACAGGGTGTCATCAACCTGTGCCATTGGCAGGGCAGGCCTTTGCATCTGTTCTCTGGGAACCCAGCTGCCTTGATTCAGCTTACTGGCTCAGTTAGGTCTCCGTCATGTTGGTGTGTGTGTTTCTTTTGGAGGACTGCATATTCCACCCATGAACACGTGATTCTTTGTGTACTAAGAAGAAGTTATTCAGTGTTCTGTAGATAATTGCAGTCAGTGAAATTCCTCATTCTCTTTACTGATAAGAGCAGGTTACATATCAACAACTCAAGTTCAGTTACAAAATTTATTTTTTCTTGGTATTGTGGAACAGCTATAAATTTTGCAAGTTTGTAAAAAAGATACCCAAACTTTATTTTCATGAAGTCCTCCTGCCTAAGTGGTATATAGGTAAATACATCCTATTGGTAAAGTAGCTACAAAATTTAGTAGCAAATATTTGTAGTAGTGCTATAAATATTTATTTTAGTAACATTGTTGTAACTAATTATTTGGAATATAAATAGGAAAGGATTGCACATATATATTGGCAAAAATAATACCTGTCATTTGAGCAACTCATATAGTAACAACAGATAACTTCTGAGACAAATTATATGATTCTTAGCTTGCATGATATTTAATATTACTAATGTGAATGAAAAGACATTATCAATTCTTCTTGGTTTGTATAGCAAATGGGAAGACTATTGATGATATATTAAAAAATATCAAAAGCCAATGACGCTAAGAATTCTAAGAAATAGCTACATAGGAAGTCCAGTTTTATTCCACTTGTCTTAATCACACTTTCATCATTGTGGATGTAGATACCAGTCTGGTAAGGTTGGGTACATCTCTGATTGAGGTCCTACCATTTTTAATTATTCACAGGTTGTTAAATAGAAAATGCATATGAGCATTTCTGGCTGCAAATCAGCTTCATTTTCATGCTGAAATACAGAGAAGGAGTGGGAAAATGTGACATGTTAACCTCCATCATATCTGTCACTTACAGTTGCTATAAAGACATTTGAGTGAGATAATAAACTCAAAAATACTGATTTAATTTTCAAGATCTCTCCTGACATCAATAATTTGACAAGAGTTTTAATTTTTACTGTTTATATATGGACAAAATAAACAGAAAAAGTTTCTTGGAACTAGGAGGGGTTTTTTTTATGAATATAGATTGGTTTCCTCTCATGGTAAGGTAAATAGGTTTACTTATTTCTGGTAAGATCTAAAATCCTGAGAAAGCTAAAGTGACTGAAGCCTGAGTGATGCTTTTAAATACACAAAATTTAAGAGACATCTGATAAGAGATACAAAGCTTCTATTATTAATAAGGATTTTTAGCAAAAGGACCCAGTTCTCAAAGTGAATTAATCTGAAAAATGGTGAAGAAGATGAATTAGTCTTCTCATATAACTACTGTTTTTACAAGAGCCTTAATTCCTTACTCACTAGTAACTGTTCCATAATTAAATACCCACCTAGCTCTTGGCAAATAAGAATGCATTGGCCTTTGAAATTAGTCTTGGATAAATTTAACACTGGAGAGTTGTAACTTTAACTATATTTTCTGCATTGAGTATTTTCTTGGTCGCTAGATTAGAATCATCAGTTTTCAGTCTGTCAGATAGTTTCTCATGTGTCTATTTCTCTCAGGAAAGGTCTTATTTCAGCTATGCAGTTACATAGTTATTCACATGATGCATCAATGCCTGAAAAAGAGCAATCTGAAAAAAATACTACAAACCTGTCTACATCAGGCTATGAATATGAATGGTGAATTGTAATGAAAATTTTCTTTTTTTTTCTTGCTTTTTGGTTTTTGCCAGGAAGTTTTTGTTGTTTTTCAACTGGAGCTTGTGAAAACCATTCATGTTTATTTAAATAGAAGTTTGAATTTAATAACTTATTTTTTGGCAATATTTCAACTCTGTTTTCAAAGAGACTAAGAGCCGGCTTGTTAAAGAGGTTCTGGAACTTGGAGATACCAACAGGCACCTCATAGAATTTGTATCTAATAGGGCATCAACAGCTGAAGTCACCTACCTGCCATTTCACTGTTTCATGATTTTCTAAATCAGTCAAAAATAATTGACAATTTTACCTACAGAGTTAGAAATTCTATCTTCTTTATGTACAGAGTCTATTCATATTCTCCACAGGACTAGTTAATGTGTTGGAAATCCCCAGAGTTAGCAGCCCTGTATCTGCTAATAAGTTTTGTGAGATATTCAAGGACGGTGAATGGCTGACTGAAATCCTCAATAAAGTAGTTGCATAATAATTTTATTATGTTTGAAATAATGGGTAGCTACTACCATTGTTACTTTGATTTCAAAGAACATATCTCCTCCCTTGAGGTGGCTAGACAATTTCATTTTATCTCAGCAGCAGGATTCAGCTTTTCTATCAAAGTGTTATGCTAATTCCAGTAGGTGAAAAATAATCTGCAAAGCAGCTTCTTAAAACATCTGTTTGAGTTCTTTTCCCTAGTGGACATTAGTTCTCATAGATGACCTTCTAAAAAAAGGGAGATAATCTGTTTTTAAAAAAAATATTCTTCAGCACAGATCCTATAGCTGTATGTCTCTGTATACAGTATAAACAAGCAAACCAAACTTTTCCTTACCTAGTTTAATTTATAATAGCTATTATCTGCTAGTGCTCTGAAGTATGGCTTGTCTTAAACTGCTTTCACGACAGGTGCTCATTTTCCATTACTGATGTTTTGTCTGTTTCAGGAAAACGTAAGAAATAAGAGGTTAGCTTAAATCCCAGATGTAAAGAAGTTTATACAAATAGAAATAGAAAGACAAGTAACTCTGGCTTTGCTGTAATGTCCTAATCAGAATTTGAAATAACAAGCATGACAATGTATTCTGCTCTCTTAACATCATTATGGGCAGGCAAATGTTGACAGTAAACAGAAAAAGGAGTTCTGTGATTGCACATAACGGTAACATTTCTGGGATACTGGCAAAAAGCACTTATTCCATAATATAAGGGATTCTTACAATAAATTTTTCAAGCCTGTGACTTGTAGCAGGAGGATTTCCCCAGCCTGAGTCAAACATTTTTCTGGCCAAGGGCTGTATGATTCTTTAGAGTCATTTTAACTAATTAATTACTTTTTATTTCTATTTTTATTTTTGCCAGAGATGTTCTGTACTTACTATATTGAAAAACCCTGATTTTCAATCCATATAGATTTTTCTCATGCACAATTACAACAGTGGCTATTTCTTTTTCTACTTCAATATATCAATTGTGTTTCTGCTCAGGTTGTCGGCTAAACTCTCATAAATTTGGGTGAGGAATTTGGATACAAGCCAGGATACAATATTGAAATGGAAATGGCTTGACTCTAAAGGGAGCCTGATACAAGTTATTTGCTTGTGATAGGGTGTTTTGAATTTGGATGTGAATCTTTTGGTCATCTGTAGGAGCAAATACATTTATTATTATAAAGTTGCCATGTAGATTTAGTAAATTTGGGTGGAAGGGGTAGGCAGTGCAACTGCGAAGAATGGTTCCTAGGATTTTACAGTCAGCATCTTTAAAGGGGAGTCCCTCCAGAAAGAGTCAGGTTCTTCTTTTTTTTTTTTCTTTTCCCAAGAGTGCAGTGCCAGTACAATGCAGGTTTTTATGAATCCCTTTGCGATATTCTTCTTTGCTGTATGGTGTGTGTATTGAATTTCGGCATGAGTACAATATATAACTTCAAAAGCAGGACTGTGTTAGATTTCCATGGTTTATGGCTGATCAAGTGCAAGCCTAGGTGTGTCTAAAGGTAGTCTGGATAATAATTTTTCAATTAGAGTTTTACTCAGAAGCTACAAATGGATTTGAGTCTCCATTAAATGGACATGGGACGTGTTTTAAAAATTACCTGCATGGAAGAAATTAGAGTCTAAATAAATTATGCAAACTAAAGGTAAGGCCATGATACTTCGCCATTCTAGAGGTGGGGAAACTGTAGTGTGCAGATCTAAATTGATCTGTGCTGAAGCTGAAGTCCGTATCAGAGCTCAGAATGAAATTTTGAGCTCTGGTTTGGTGCCATTAGTATACATGCAATGTCATTCTAAGGGAGAGAATATTTTTAGCATTGTGAAAAACTTCATCTGGACTATATGAGGCAGAGAAACCTTAATCTCTTTTCTTTAGGAACCTATAGTGTGTACAAATATTGTGGGCCATAAAGATAACAGGGAGATTAAACTGCATTGTTCAGCACATGAGAAAAGGTAACACTCAGAAACAGTTATACTATATTTAACAGTATATTATTCTTTTTGGATTGGGAAATTGTTAGAATAGAGTTAATTGGATAAATTGCTGAAAAAGTCTAATTTAATTTTTTATCCCTCTTTCATTATTTTTAATTAAAATTCATTAGATACTTTTTGTTGTTTTTCCTGTTCCGGCTCATTGTCTGATATTTGGTTAGTCATTAAATGAAATATCTTTGATTTAGGTTTTGTTTGGGGAAGAACAACAAAGCAATTTTCTATTCAAAATATGGAAATCATGTAATTTAGACAGATAATGATAGAGCTTGATTTTCAGATATTGCACATTTATGGGAATATGCAGAACACCCCGTGTATTGCAACCCAGAGGCTGAAACTGATTTGCAAAAGCAAATAAATCAGTTCACTGAACCTGCTTCATTACAGGAAATTTTAAATAGGAAAAAGTAACATATTCTAATTATATTGTTTGAAAATTGCTTGTCCAGCCTTGGAAATAGCTATTTTGTCATAGCTGTGGCATGAAGGATTATTGTCATTTTGCTAGCAATATTAGTACATCGCTTTCTATGACTTGAAGCTTTTGCTATTGTATATTTCATAAAAAACTGGAAGAGTTGTGTGTGTTTGGGTTTTTTTGTTGTTTTTGTTTGTTTTTTTTTTTTTCCTGGGAATCTTGAACCTTTGGAGAGCCGGAGCTTAATTCACTTTTTCTTCTTGCACCTGAAGCTATAAAAAACTGGTACAGTACTTCCTTTGATTACATGTCTGATAAGATTCTAGCTATATGTTTCATTCTGTTAAAGCAAGGTGCAAGACATAGTATAGATTTTCCTTGAACTTCATCCAGGAATTATTACAAAGACTTTTATGACTGTGATTATTGTGGAAATGGTATAACTTCTTTTGTTTGCTATATCTTTATAAACAGAGATAATATTTTATGTGCCTCATATGCAGAAGAATTCAGAGACTTAAGTGTTAAGCAGCATGAACTGCAGGATTATTGTTCTTTTTGTTCTCTTTTATAGGAAAACACTCCACACATTAAATTTCTGACTTATCTGAGGGGCTGTTTAAGTAAAGCATGTGGAAACAAAGCCCCAGCATCCTCATAAAGACGTATCTGACCAATATAACCATCTAATTGGGCTCTCACCTGTTCTCAGATACGTAATTTTTATTCTTTGCTTCTGCTCCAGTTTATCAGCACTGGGGAAGAATTTTAGTTTCTTTAGGCACCTATACAAACTCATACTGCTAGTGTGGAACATAACAAAATTTTGTGTTCTGGGAAGCTATGAATATATATTTTGTCCTTAACACTGTATACATGATAAGATCAAATTATTTTCTTCAATATATAACATAGGTTGTTTCAGGTATTTATCTGAAACCTGCTTTCCAAAGGAAAATAAGAAACAAAGAGTATTAGTACGTAGGATTCTCTTCGTAGGATTTATAACTCTTCTGTTTCCTTTTTTAATTTTTTTTTAATTTGTGGGAAAACCAAATTGATTTGTTGAGCAACAGTAGTGTTAAATATGGCCCCCAGTATAGAAAAATTATACTGTGTTTGATATATCAATCTTATGTCTAGACATCTGAGGCATTATATCACAATCTCAGTAATGTTTCTGTCTTGTGGATAATATTTTATTTCTGGAACAAGACATTATATATACACATTAATATTATTTATTGTTCATTGAGCATAAGAGTTAGGAATAGAAGATGACCTATTATGTCATCCAGTCTATCTCTCCACAAAAATAAGAACTCTGCAAGTGCAGCTTGATAACAACTAGATATATAATCATGGTAAGAGTACTTTGACTCTAGAAAAACAAATGTGCAGTCTTAATTCATTGTCTCAAAGCATGCAACTTTTTTATAAGTTGATGTACTGTACTGATGTACTGCATAAAATCAAAAAGTATTACATAATATTGAATTAACCTTATTTTTTTTGTATCATGCCAAAATATACAATTTGATTTCAAATTAAATTATAACAAAGAGAAGGAATTGTTGATTAATCCATCATCTAAAATTTGCTTTTGTGGGAAAATGTCAGAGTGGATAAGCAACATTTTTTTTTCCTGTAAGGTCTGAACCAAAATCTGTCTGCTTTGTCTTACTAAGGAGGTTTCCTCTCAGAAATGAGGACTGTAAACAGTATTAACCCATAGTTCGAATTTAGGATGTTTCCACAGTCACCAACAGAATGGTAATAGTGGAAAAAAAAAATAGAGAAGAAAAGTCTGTCCTGGCTTCTGTTATTTATAGGATGAGTTGTTCTGTTTAGTTAGGAAATGATTCAAGAATTTCACTTTGAATAGTACCTTAATTTGTAAGATGATCAGTTCATATTTCTAGGACAGTATACAGAGTAAGGTATTTCTCAACATATGTGAGGTTTGCCATATCAAGCATAATGGATAACTGTTGCAGCAGTTATCTTGTGCTACTAGTTTATTATTACTATTATTATTACTAGAAGTAATTAGCTACCAATAACCCACTGTGATTACAAAAATAAGGTTTTCATAGAATGAATTTTTATAACAAATAATTATCTGCATTTTTTCTCTTTATTTCTATCCGATATTAAAAGATAAGTTCACATAATGATTACTGATGCCATGGCTGAGGATGGAATTTCCCACTAATTCCATGACAAAACATATTATGGGATGAAATTCTCACTTTTATCTTTTTACTTAAATATTTTGTTTTCTGTCAAAACCATTTTTGCATAGAAATTTTTATTTCAAGTTGCTGTCACTTGGAGAGAAAGGCATTTCTTTGGTGCTGTGTCTTCAATAACATCTCTGTATTCCTCAGTTTTTATACTTCGCAAATGTAAATATGTTTGTGTGAGAACCTCATGTAGACAGTGGGATGGCAAAGAAAGCATAATTTAGACCATACAGCTCAGCTGGCACGCATGGCTTCAGCACCTGCAACTCTAAGTTATGGTGCTAAGAATGTGTGTGTCACATTCTTTGTGAGTTTAGGAAAACTAGTAGCAATTATAAGATGGAGGATAGATCAGAGCTCCTCAGAATCAGAAATCTGACACAGCAGTCTTGTCTCTCTTCCCCTTTTCTGCATCTGAAAGTGTTTTTTTGTTTTTGTTTGTTTGTTTTGGTTTTGCTTGTTTTGGTTTTTTGTTTGTTTTGTTTGTTTGGTTTTGTTTTGGTTTGGTTTTTTTTGGGGGGGGGGTGGTGGTTTGTTTTTTTTCTGTTGTTTCTTTTTTCCCCGCCTTCTTTTTTCCCCGCCTTCTTTTTTCCCCGCCTTCTTTTTTCCCCGCCTTCTTTTTTCCCCGCCTTCTTTTTTCCCC
>JANHFX010028921.1:16407-29583 GCA_027560015.1 Chloroceryle amazona | reverse complement strand
CCCTTCTTTTTTTACCCCCCTTCTTTTTTTACCCCCCTTCTATAAAATATGCACTGTATTAAAAATTGCTCTTATGTAAAAATCATCAAATCAAGCCAGTGATTTCAGATATGCCTTATGTTTATCCATTTCTATGTCTTCTGCTTACTCATTACAAAAGAAAGATCCTAAAACAAGAGAAAGTGGGAATAAAGCTCGAGTTTTGTATGCATGGTGACTGGAAGCTCATATCTTAGCTTGAGTTTCTTCCATTAAGCTTAATGAATTGAATTTAAATAGCAGTTTTAAGAGTCCCCTGGTCCTCATCTATCCACTTGAAAAATATTTGTCAACTCTGGGGGCTTACCAGCCTTCTTGTCTACAGTCATTGTTTTTGAACAGTGATGTACCTTTATGAATGAAACCTGGGCAAATAATGCAAAATCAATGATCTAAATTTTAAAAGTTTTTTAACTA
Organism: Chloroceryle amazona; assembly: GCA_027560015.1. Lineage (NCBI taxonomy): Eukaryota > Metazoa > Chordata > Aves > Coraciiformes > Cerylidae > Chloroceryle > Chloroceryle amazona. The sequence continues at coordinate 29,127 of JANHFX010028921.1, read as the reverse complement.
CTGTCTCACTTTCTCACCTATAAAAGATACATTCACCTATAGCTGAGTTTTGAGGAGCAGTATTAAACGTTTGTTAAATCATTTATGCAAAGGATTTTTGATTTTTAAAAAAGTTGAACCATTTCTAATTTGACTTACTCATTTCTTTACAATGTACTGTTAAAAGGTCGTATACATGTGTAGATCTTAAGTTAACAACTGCAGAAACAATCTCATTCAATCAAGTAATTCTCCAGAACTTGCAGAATGTATCTCTTGTGAAAAATTAATGTGATCTTTAGACTTTACTTGGATAGAAAATGAACTGCAGCTCATTAGGTTTTATAGTTAATCACTTGCAAAAACTAACAAGTAGCAAGATACAGAGTCTGAAGGTAGTTTAGACTAATTTACATTAACTAATCCCCAATATTAGTTTGTGTGGTATTCCTGTATTTGTACCTAGGAGAGATTGTAGTATCTGGTATTTCTGCACAGAATCACAGAATCATTATTGTTGGAAAAGACCATTAAGGTCAAGTCCAGATGTTAACCCAGCACTGCCAGATCACCACTAAACCGTGTCACTAAGGACCACATCTACATGTCTTTTAATTATCTTCAGGGATGGTGACCCCACCCTTGACAGGGACTTGACTCCCACCATATTATCTACCTTGTTGACCTTCTTCCTGGTTCTTACGCATAAACACTCAAATCTATCATCACCGTCATTAAGCTCAGGACAATCAAAACACTCTAATATACAAGGCCACTCCACCACCTCTCCTTCCTGGCCTATCCCTTCTGAAGTTTATAGCTATCCAATGCAGCACTCCACTTGTGTGAATCATCTCACCATGTTTCTGTGATGGCAACTACATCATGATTTTCCTGCTGCACAATGGCTTCCAGCTCCTACTGTTTGTTGCCCATGCTGTGTGCATTGGTGTAGATGCCCTTCAGCTGGGCAATAGTCACATCACATTTTTGGGGGGAGAAGGCCTAATTCCTACCTGACCATTCCCGGGTATTTCTGTGATATCTAGCCCATCAATATGCCTTGTGTCTTTGCTATCAAATGGCCCTCCATCTTTTACCTTCTCTTGGACGGCAGACTGAAGGACATCACTAGCATGCTGTCCCATAAACTAACTTTGAAGGTCTGAGGTACCACTAATGGAAAAAGAAAAGGTTACTCGATATTACTGTCAAGATCCTGTTTTCTTAGAAGATTTTTCAAGAGTTCTGCTGGAACAATTGGTGGCTTGTACAGTCTGTGGCATGGAGCATAATATAATCTGAGCCTATTGACGCTAATGTTCCACAGCTGCATTTAAGGATGAGAAGGAATATCTCACATGTCCAAGGTTTTTGTCATTATTTTTCCCTGTTCATAAGTGTGTGCATTTCTTGTTTGCATATTAGAGAGTAAATCTCTGACTCCTAATTTTATTTGTGCTTTCATGTGTGCCCCGTAGGGAGGATAAGCAGAGAAACAATCCTAGTATGGATATATGAGGTTGCTTATTAGCACATATGCCCTTGATAGATAACCTGAAAAAGCAAATGCCCTTGTCCTCATCTTTTCTTCAAGCAATTGACAGTCTGCTAATGGAGCATGAGTATGGCACTACTGGAAAAGAGCATATACTGCACTTTCAGAAAAGGTACAGAAACTGCTTCTGTAGATTTCACCACCCTTTAAAACCACCTGTTTGAAGATTCAGAAACACAGCTCTATAAACGAACACAAGCACCTAAATTACGTTTCTGACTCGGGTAAAGTGCTTCACAAAACCCTTTTCGAATGTTTAAGGAACCTTCTAATATTTAGACAACAGGCACCTGAATCTTCACCAGGAACCTATAATTTTGTTCTTGCATGTGCCCAGTTGAACTACTATCCCTGATGAAATGCTCGTCAGGAAACTTCTGTGTAATTCTGACATTAGTATCCCAGAGAACTGCACATTTCAATCTTAATCTGGTTTTCATGTCAGCTTTCAGATGTGTAATTTCCAGGCTAAAGAAACGTGCAAAACTAAACTGAGTTGTTTAACACAGCATCATTTTAACAACTACTATCAGCAGGGCTGAAACATTTTCAGGCTGCTTGGTGCTACTTTAGTTAATGAAGTATTAAGAGCAGCAACTGGGTGTTTTCTTTCAGGTAGACCAGAAAATGGTACGGGACATGTGCTCTGTCCTGGTATCTAACAGATCTTTGCAGGTCAGAATTAGAAATCTTGGTTTCATGTAATTGATGTACTGCAGTTGCACTTCACATAATTTGTTCAGATTTTATATCTCTAAAAGAGATATTGTTTCTTTCCTAATTTTTGAGCCCAAATTTATTCTTCCAAACCAAACATTCCATCTGCTTGGAGAATATAATTTTCATTTCTTGGGTACCTCATGCCAGTCTCAGTCTTTCTATCCAGCAATCATCCTTCCAGCATGGCAAATATTTCTTAGATGGAATACATCCAGGCACATCTTTAGGTGTGCATTACAGATGCCAGTCTGAAGAGTGTAATCAGCTTGAAGTCTTCTCTGTGTAGGCACTAGAGAAACAGAGAGACACCTCCAGAGGATAATTAAGATAATCTAAGAATACTTGCAGATCCTTTAGGAGCCTCTAGCAACTGTACTCCTAAATGGACAAGTATCTTTGGTTAGAAGGATCAAATTCTGGCTACAGGCCCTATTTAATCTATTGCTTCCCAGTACACTGTTCTCTCACTCACTCTTATTTATATATCCTGAAGCCCTGAAGAGAATTAATGTTTAAAAAATAGGTGATAAGCATCCGGGTTTTTTTCTGCCAGTTTAAGAACCTAGCCTAGAGGGAACAGTCATAACAAGAAAAATCCTTCTGTGTTCCAGAACCAGTTGTTTTGTAAGAACAAAACTTCCAAGAATAGAAAGAAACAAAGCCTGTGCAAAACAGTAGGCTTGTCTAGAAGTCAAATAATGATGTCACTTCTCTGGCATCAGAGGAAGACAGTAAAACTAATTAATACGATCTGTAACTGTTGACAAGAGGCTTATAACCTTTAGATTAAAAATTATGACCAAGACAGTAGCCTTTCTTTTGTAAGTAGGGTTACCATTACAACACAAATAAAAATAGACTGAATCTTCAGCTTGATACAACAACAATAAAAGAAAATGAACTATTTAAAAATTCATTGAAAATTCTGTGCTAAAATCACCTCAGCATATAGACCGAGCATTATGTAAATCTAGTTGCCTAACTGGACAATTTTTTTATGTGATTGAATACTTGCAGGAGGCCTTATTTAAATATACTTATCATTTTTTATTACTTTTATAAGTGACAAGAGCCTATGCAAAGACATAGGAGGTGATAATCACACTACTCTTTTACATTTCCTAGTATGTACACACATGTATCATACAGGGATAGGACCATGACATGTCCTTCATGATAGTACTTCTAGATGCTGTCATAAATATTCTTGTTGTGTGCTAACAGCAGAGAAGGCTGAGCACAATTCATTATACCTTCCCAGTCATACAGGAATTTTCAAATTGCAGCAGATCCAATTACTATCTTAAAACCTCAGATGTATTTACTGTAGATGCTGTAATCTCTTCACATCTTGCAATACCAGCTGTGTACTGCCAGCAGTGAATACTGTTACCTGCAGACTTCAAATGTACAGTGATGTTTTGAGGCATAGTAAAATCTTGCAACTGCTTTCTGAAGTTTTCTATTGGTCAGTAGGGTCAAGACTTCACTGGACAACAAGCAATGCTCTATTTTTGTTCCAATCATGGAGAAAAATGACTTAGCTTCTTGATCGGTGCTTTGTAAGAAGGAATCTTCCTTCAAAATACTATGTATGTTTAAACAGGAAACGGCAGAATCAAATCCTAAAAGTCTGTGCTCCTTGGGCAGTTACTGTATAAAGTAGCTATCATAATGACAGGACAGACTTTGAGATTTATGACTTCTACTATTACACAAATTAAAAGGAAATAGCCTTTCTAAATCTCTAAGAAGAATGCTGGCACATTAGGAAAATTTTTTTCACTGAAAGGGTTGTTAAGTAGTGGAACAGCCTGACAAAGGAAGTGATTGAGACACCATCCTTGGAGGTATTTAAAAGATGTGTAGATGGGGTCCTTAGTGACGAGGTTTAGTGGTAGACTTGGCAGTGTTAGGTTAATGTTTAGACTTGATGATCTTAAAGGTCTTTTCCATCCTGAATGATTCTATGGTTTGATACAAAGATTAGGCTGAAACTGTGAACCTTGTATTAGCTTCACATATAAAACTCCCAAGGTGACATATTCCAAAACCAAAGATTGCACACTGAAATCACCTAGCTTCCAGTCACAGAACATGCACAAAACCAATATTAGGACTATGATGCCAGCCGTTGCATTGAGACAGTCAATGCTTTCTAATTTCACATAGAGAAAACACACTTAGCTAAAGTTGCTGCTGGATTATTAAGTCTCTTAAGGAGAATGAGGCCAGTCTCTTTTCAGTGGTAGCCTGTGATTGGACAAGGAGCAATGGTCACAAACTGGAACACAGGAAGTTCCACATGAACATCAGGAAAAACTTCTTTACTGTGAGGGTGATGGAGCACTGGAACAGGCTGCCCAGAGAAGTTGTGGAGTTTCCTACCTGGAGACTTTCAAAACTCACCTGATTGTGTTCTTGTGCAACCTGCTCTAAGTGATCCTGCTTTAGCAGGGGGCACAGACTTGTGCCCAAATATACAGATGTGCACTGTGTGCTTGTAAATGTTGGTCAGTAGAATAACTGAGTTAGTCTTTCAGCCTGAGTGTCCAAGCTATGTCTATTGGGCATGAATTTAAAGCAGAACAGGCCAGAAATTTGGGAGTTGGTCAGGATTTCACATTTACCTGTTTTATAATTCTGGGAGATTTCTATAGTTTTAATATTTAGGAAAAAGAAACAATAACTTTGAGACCTTTGTGAACCAAGATGATGTGCATTTTGTGTTTTAGCAGAGGTCAAGAGGTATGCCAGCTAATAATTTTTTTTAAATGTTGACAAACTTTTGTTGACAAGAGAGCAATCTTTCTTCTGTATCACCAGAAGTGGGAATTTATTAGTCAGTCTCTTCTTTCCTTAAATAAGCTAAAATTCCATTAACTTTGAGACTGGGATTTTACCATTGTGTTTATAGATGACAAAAGGAGATAAATCCCATTGGGCAATGCTACCATAAGCTATGTAGTGGAAAATAGCATTAATTTTCATCAATAAGAAATTTAATACAATATAAAGAATAATGTGGAAAAAATTGTTAACAGATTTATGCCAAGGGTATGCTTCAAGAATTTAGTTGTAACAATTCTGTGTTAGAAACTGTAGCATACTTCCTTGAAGATCCCCACAAAAATATATATTTCTATTCACAGATTTGTTGCGTCAATTGGAAAAGGATACAATAAATTCTTCACACCAAAAGGATGATATATTTTTCTTTAAGTAAAATATGAAATCAATTTTAACTGAGGAATTGCTACTGCATCTTCCTAATTATAATGAAGTTTACATGACAGGAAACACAGACACAACAAAGCTAATTCTCTCATTGTGTTACTTTTAGTCTGAATACCTGCATTAAAATTAAGAATATTTGGCCTTATGATCCCAAGTATACTTTGTTGTTAAAGTTCATTAAGTAATGAAGAAAGGAGGAAATGACGCAACCTTGTATAAACCTATGAAATTAAGAAAAAAATCTATGTCTAATCCTCAGAAGTTAACTCCCTATAGTCATTCAGTAGCTTTTAGAGAAAATGAATATTTATTTAAATGTAAAAACAAAAGGAAAAGTTTGGAAGCTGTTTAGTCATAATCACACTGCTTCCTCTGTGATATTCTTGGCTGAAGTAGTTCTGCCTGCAAAGTACTTGTATCTGTAAAAACATTCCTCTTTCTTACTACCTAAGTGGAGTAAATAATTCATCCATTCTTTAGATTATTAAGTTTTTAGCAATTCCTTTCTCTGTTGTATCATCCTATTTTGTTATACTTTCTATCATAAGGGCTCTGGTTTTGGTAAGTTACATTTTAAAACATTTGCTTGGTTTAGAGAGAAGTCTTACTGGAAATAATTAATGTCTTCAGTGAGCAGTTCACATTTATCATGTCACAGAAGTTCCAAGGCGTAAATTTTGGGTTTCTAAGTGTCATGTGAGGTTAATTCTCAAATTCAGAGCTGATATAATGCCACTGAATTAAATAGAATTACACCTAGTATCAATATGGATAATTTGTTTCATCATTCAATAATAATAGAGATGTTTTCTAAAAAGTCTTATTGTACCTCATCACTTTCTTTAGTGTCACTGGTCTGAGATGCCTAAATTCTTGTAAGCCCTGCTCAAGATGCCTGCACCCTAAAACTCCAGAGACATTGAAACCTGCAACTCTAGTCAAAATCCATGGGCTTTCAGTCCACAAGAGTCTTAAACTGGATATTCCATAATGTGACACTGAACTTACTACTACTTTTTTGAAAATTTGGATCCTAACTTTCAGGTTTTTGCTTGTGTTAAAGTTTGTTGCAAGGGGATAGACACACAGCATAAGCAATATAAGGAATAAGGAAGGCAACTTGGAACAAGTGAACTATAAAACAATAAAAGCTCTGCTCAGGGCAAGAAATAAGTGCTTTGATATTACAAATGCTGTCGGTCTGTGTCACAGACTAAACTGACACAGCATACACAAGGGGAAAAAGCTATTTAGTTTACTTAGAAGATATTTATTGGCCTACAGCTGGAATATAATTAGAATACTGGAAGCACCAGCATGAAGGTTATGAAGCTAATCTATTATGGCAATTTGTTCTGAAAACAGAAAAATACCTTAAAGATAATAGTTTACACTTAGCAGATTACCCTATTCCACCTCTTTAGAAAGCCCTTGGTTTAGCTTTCTAGTTAAAATAAATCAGAGAAAGAAAATTATAGTACATGAATGAAACAACAAGAAAAAACAAACAGCGGTTCCTTCATGGCTATATCAGTTGGAGGATCCATTGATCTAGAGCTGTTTATTATTACATGCCCGTAGAGCAACACACAGAATGTGCAGTCCTAGGGAGCTGTATTTCTCACTAAAAACCTCGTGAAATCATTAAAGCAAACAATTAAATGTCTTATCTGTACTTTCTTCTCATTCCAGCACTGTACCTGAGTTTAGAATGCTTTTTCCATATTTTGTTGGGGCAGATTTCTGATGTGCATAACAATACATTATGGCAGATATGAAGTTGGAATTTTTGAGCTATCTTTGAAGCTTTTTATAAAAAGCTTAAAAATCAATGTGCTGCATGCATATTCAAAGAGTAAAACCTTAATTACGTACATGTATAAATAGGTGTTATCATGACAGATTTAGTTAATTTGAATATGAGAGGGTACATTGTTTTCACTACAGTGGTCAGCAGGATTGCCCAGGTATTTTTGCTCATTACTTGTTTCTTTTGGTGTCTGAACAAACTAGTGATACTAAAAAGGAAGGTTTTTATATCAAACACAACAACTTTCAGTTTAGGATATAAAGAATCTGTATCTCAGGTAGGGAAATACATATCAATGCTCCTGTAAGTAGGAAAATCTTTTCATTGTGTGGGAAAATAATGGAAGACTGTCAAGGAGGATTGTAAATATGCTCAAGTGACTTGCAGCTGAGATGTTGAAAAAATATATCATGATAATCATTATTTTGTCTCGTGTATTTGACAAGTAGTACATATGTGTTTAAATAATATAGGCCTTTGATAGACTTCGAGGCACCCTATCAAACATGCTTGAGACTCCAGCCCTGCTGTGGGAAAGATCAAAGCACAGTAGTAAACTCTGCCTGCATGAATCGCTGATATACAGGCAAAACCAGCAGGTTTGGTGATCCTCTGGCATGGAACGAGCTCTGTGGTGCCTGTGTCCCCACTAGTGCTGCTTCAGAGATCCCCAGTTCACAAGGTAACAAATTTACTCTTTGCATTTTAACCATGGGTTTGTGGCAGTTCCTGCATCCTGCCTCCATTGGCTCACACACATTACAATGAAATGTCTTGGGTAAATGACAGGAATATCTGTCACTTTAAAAGTATGGACAGAATTATGCCATTTTCTATTCTGTGATTCTTTCCCTCTGCATTTATGGTAGTGCAAATCATAGCCAGAGCAGCTGTACTTCTCAAAATCATGAGTTTTGCCTTTGGGAACTTTCCACATGGGAAGAAGGTAAAGTAGCTATTTCTTACACTATTCCTCTCTATAACCTTATCACTGGAACTGTTTTCAGATTGAACTGCTATGGCTCCATTGAGTTCTGCCTGAATATCAGCAATGTGGATGTTCTCTTGGTCCAGTGACAAGTTATCTGTTGTGCAAGAAAAATGCTGCCAAAAGCACTTCTGTTCTTAAAACACAGAGCACTGATGCTGCAAAGACCTTGGGTAGAAGTGACAAGGATATGTGGGAGTTCCTCTGTAGTTGCACTGCTATTGTTCCAGTCACATCCATTCCACAGTAGGTGGGCTGGAAATGCTGTACCAGATACAGCAGAGTCATAAATGTCAGGTCAAGAACATTTGGGGCTCACTTGTATGTTGTTTATGTCTGCCTTCCCTCATTTTTCTCTTGGTCTTAGGCCCTTTATAGAACTGCACTTTTTGGATTCATAAACTCTTTTTCTCTTATAGATAGCTGGTTTTAATTCGAACAGAAATTTCACAGAGTATTAGGTATAATAAAACTTTTATTCCTCTATATTGAAACTTCAGTGATGTAATAAACTGCTAGTTTGTATAAAAGAGATTTTTAAATGAGGTTTTTCAAGGAATTGCTATACACTACAAAAGAATTTGCTTGAATAGTGTTAATTAAAATAGTAAAACATTACCAATAGACCTTTAATATAAGAAGTACTTCGACAATGTTTCATTGCTTCTTGCATGTTGCTTAATAGAGAATTATAATCTCTGTTTATAACAGAACAGTACATAGACAGTATCATTGGACTATATCACATAAGATAAGCACATTCTATAAGCTGTATTTCTTTTAAACTGTACTAGATTTGTGCTAAAAAGCATTTATGTTACGAATGTGCTGCTGCCTTGTTAACTCAGAAAAGTTGTATCTCTAGTCAAACAGTGTGCATTGTAAGGCTATCTGAATGTTACCCTGTCATAAGAAATCCTGTTTAAACTATTTCCTTGGATCTAGGTATGCAACCTGACTCTGTCTGAAAACCACTAGAAAATAAAGCTTTTATTTATATTTAAAAATAACATGACTACCTGGAGCTATTCTAAGTCGTTACTGTTATTTTAACTATCATGATTTAGAGTTGATGTTCATGTTTTGTGTCAAGAGACCCCAAACTGAAACTGGATCTTTTTGTGTAGATGTTAAATGCTGTCAAAAAAATTATTCCCTGCTTCTCTGCAAGCACTGGGAATGAGATGATTTTTTTTCCTTAGGATTAAATTCACTCTGCTTAAAAAGAACAATGGCAAGACTTAAGTGCTATTAAATTCTTACACAGTTCTACAAGTCTTACCTGTAGTATGTAGGTCTACATTTATGTGCTATTATCTCCCAAGGGACAGAATTTCACACCTAAAGAGTGAATTTCAAAAAAGGTAAAGAATTTATATTAGCAGTCATCCAGTCAGTAGAAAGATTCAATTAGTTAGCTGATAAGCCATATCTACAGTATGACCTTTGCTTGGAGCAAAGGAGTGGAAAAGATTAACTAAGATTAACTGCATATTGTAAGAGAAAGAGGGCCTGGCCTTTTCTTTTGGCACACTTAAGCACTTATCTGTTTTAATATGGCTGGTTTAGCATTTACTCAAATGTGATCTATATAATATTATAGAATGTGATGTTAAAGTTACAGTTATGACAACTCTGTAGTTCTAGACAGGACTGTCTTGGATTGAGAGAGCAGAGTGGCTTTAGGTTAGTATAAAAATATTCTTCTGAAATAAAGTAACTAATAAGTTAGCCTTAAAAAGCCTGCAAATTGGTGTGTCTTACTAACTCAAATACCTAACTCAATATCCTCTCTTAACATAGAATGTGTCTGGAGAGAGAAGTACCCTGCAGACAAGAGTGGTAGCATGGTTAAAATGATTGGACAAAATCCTAATTTATGTGGAAGGTTACACTAATATCCAAAGCTATAGAGTTCACAGAAAATGCATTCCTCTGATAAGCTAACACTATTTTTTTTTTGTTAAGAACTTATATATAATGGCTATTTTAAAATGTTTACCATAATATTTGAGGAAATAGGCAGTATTTCTTCAAAGTGTGATTCCAGGGAGGAAAAAGAGATGTTGGAATTACAAGTTATTCTTATTACTAGAAATCTAAACATAAAATAGCCATGAGTACACTTTACCAGTGTAACAGCCAGAATGGTGAGAGCTGGAAACAGCTATCAAGTAATAGAGTGGTGGTGGAAAGCCCTAACTACTTTAAAGAGATATGTCATCACCTCATGAAAAACACTGCATGATGTAACTGCCTGTGAAAACAGATGCTATGAACTTGGCAGTCCCCTCTAGTCTCAAGGGCAATTTCTCTTTCTTTTAGCATTTGATTCCTCCTTTTAAATGGATGCAGATTTTTACCAAAGGTGCCATATGTCACCATACCCTCTACTGTACTGCGGGCTGAGTAAATGCAAAGGATTAGAGTACTATATATTGCCTCAGCTTGTGCTAAACAATGTGAAAATGCCTAATATTTTATTCATCGTCTGTGTTTTGTCATAGTATCTGTAGGAATGGAAGAATAAGGTTGCTCTATTTAAAATTAGTTTAATGTTATAGTCACTGTTGGTTAATGATAATTCTCCTCATCCACATTTGGGTGACCAGAATACATTTTATTAGCTATTCTTATTTCAAATGTCATGTGCTGGGCTGGCTCTAATGAGATGATTGAATTCTTGTCTTGGACAGGAATTCTTTTACTATATATGCTGGCCAGAAATCAATCTAAGACTGCTCAACCATTGTTTTGGTAAAAACTGCCAACTTGAGTTGCATTTGATGTGGAATCATGGAAGAGATCTATGTCCATTACTAATCCTTGGATTTACCTAGTTTCTTGGCAAATATTTCTTGAAAACCAATCAGAATTGGTTATTGTCTTTGGTATCCCAAAGGTTTATCGCACATGCCTTAGCTGCTGCCCTTCAGCTCAAAAAGAGGATGATAACTTTCTTAAAAGAGACAGAATGGTGGCAATATGTTTTGTCTTAAGGAGTCCTATAGGCCCGTATGCTGGAAACAGTCTATTTCCTCTCTCAGCAGATTTGATTCTGGTAGGGTACTGGCACTTTAGTCCTGAAAGAACAAGGCCTATAAAGATGCTCAATGAAATATGCAATATTTTTTTTTTCTTTTAAGATTCAGATTAATAACAAAACCAAAACCAACAACAACAACAAAATCTGTGTAAGAGGAAGACATTTTCAGTGAATCAAATTGACAGTCAAAATACAAAACTGTGTGTAAGGAAGAGAATTCTGATCCTACTTCTTCTGTCTGATCTACGGAATATCATTTAAATACTCAGTGCTGTGGTTCACAGTTTATAGAACAGGACTACTACTTTACCTGAGAAGGGTGTAGGTCTTTTATTTCAACTTACCAAAATGCTTTTAGATGTCTTAATAAATGGATGGACTTAGATGGAATACAATGAGAAATGAGAAAATTTTTCTCAAAAATGAGAAATCTCTTTTCCTTGTGTCATGTATTTGCTGTGTTAACATACAGTCAACTTCATGATTCATGTTCTCTTGCTTTGATCAGCAGTGAATACATTACTTCTGTTTGACATCTCCCTCCTTAATCTTATTGAAAAAATATTGTTTCCTTTTATTGCATATCCTGAAGTACATTCTTCTATGGACATATATATTTTCATCTCATTGATGATATCAGAAGCTATATCAAATAGATAAATTTTAAGTTGTTTTTTTAAAAAATTATATACTGTGGTGACCTCATTAAAGTGTTTACAGCAAGCTAGTTGAAGCTGTGCTTGCACTTATTTGCCTTTGGTTTATACTGGCATATGAAGAATATGGCTTTGCTGGCAGAAACACAGAAAGAGAGTGTAAATGCTACAGGGAAGAATATTTGCAGAATATTTCAATTTGAAACAGATGATGTTTTAGCTGCTTCAAATGTTCATTCATTTGAGAAGGAGGAGACAACTGTCATGTAATATTTATGCAGTATATTGCAAGTTTTGAATGTATGTGACCATTTCCCTGTGGAAAGAGTACCCAGCTACAGAATAATCATCAAAAAGATCTTACTTCTGAAGGGTCTGAAAATAACTGGAAAAATCAATATCCTGTAAAATAGTCTTTCAACTCACAAAGTAAAAGAAGTGGATCTCCTCTCCAAAGGACATTTTATTTTCTAATCCTCCGTGGATCACCAGAATTAACAAAAGGATGGGTTGGAATCTTCTCTCTGAACAAAGACTGAGTATGAACTGTGAGGTGCTGCAATACAGCTGAGCTCCTTGCTATTCTCCTCTTGTTTCAGTGTTCTGTTGTGCTACTCTTTTCAACATTGCAGTGCAAAATTGTTTGGCAGTTTGAGTAAGAATGAGAACGAAACCACTTTGCATAATCACTAGTTTCACACAAAATACAATTTACCCAAGAGGTAC
>JANHFX010028921.1:0-16307 GCA_027560015.1 Chloroceryle amazona | reverse complement strand
GAGCTCCTTGCTATTCTCCTCTTGTTTCAGTGTTCTGTTGTGCTACTCTTTTCAACATTGCAGTGCAAAATTGTTTGAGTAAGAATGAGAACGAAACCACTTTGCATAATCACTAGTTTCACACAAAATACAATTTACCCAAGAGGTACTCTTTTCTAGAAAGCTGATTTTCCTTCATTTTCTCAATGTATAGTCAAGCTTCATAGTAAAGAATCTGTGGCATTAATAGTGAGAAGGTGCCATGTAAGTACAGATGATAAAGATGACTAAGAATTTCCGATATAACTTACAAAGCTCTATCAAGTTTTTTAATCAGTTTATCCAGCACTATCTTACCTGGTTTTGTGTCAAAAATAGTATTTCTTTACTAGTTCACCCAAACTGGGGTGATATCTAACACTTTATTCTGTTTTCTGTGTATTGCAAAGAGCTGGAATTTTTGCCTATCAAACACTCTTCTTCTATTTTTTATCTATGAAACTCCTAGTAATGCCAGTGAGATTTACAGTGATGGTAGAAAGCAATAAGAGTTTTTAGTTAATATTAGTGTTACAGTATTTAGCAGAGTATGGCTTAGAGATCCTCATCTGCCTTCAGCTATGCCAGCTGAAAGAAATGAGACTTGTATGCACACATTTGTGAGTGAATGTGGTAAAAATTAAATAGAAACTTACTGAAATGCTTCTCAGAAATATAAACGTCATTGTTGCATAAAAGTTGTTACTTTGTCACTGGAGTGCCTGATAAATGTGTCAATAAGCCATCTGTGCTCCTTTCTCAGTGTGAATGGCTCAGTGAGCCCAATTTTGCCTTCTGACTAAAACAGACTGGTCTCCCACTGTTGCCACAATATCATCCATTTTACTGTTCCACCCTTCTCTGATGACTGAGTCCACAAACACTTAACAGTAGCCCCATCATCTCCTGCAGGTAGCACTTATACCACTCAGTTAATCTTTGTTTCCTGTTGAGCCCTGGAGCTAAGCATAAACTAGCTTGTTTTTCCTCACCAGGTAAAAAGCATTAAAGCCTGATAAGTCACCCATCAAACATCTAATCCATGCTCACTTTCATTTAGATTCTAAATACCTTGAAAAGAAAGATAACACCTGAAACAGGCTGGTGGGTGGAAAGGATGACATAGTTCCTACTACTTTTTCATCTTTTGGAGTATTATAGTAGTGTATTAGTTGATATCAATCACACAGTATTATGTCGTTTTGTATCTTAAGCTTGCAAGTAGATAAAACAGGTTCGTTATAATAAATTCAGTATATAGTCTTATACGTGGTACCCTGTGGGAGTAGCTGTTAGCAGTTTAGAGTTTTAATTACTTATAACTTAATAGCTTGAAAACATCTATTCTGGAAGCTATTGATTTTGTCTGAATTACACAATTTAGTTTAAAAGTTACATAGATTTCTGCAGCTGCACTGATTACATTTTTCATTTGCATGACAAGGTCAGGTACATCTTTGTAAAATAACATTTTATAATATGCAAGCAGCAAAAGGAAACATCTCTTTCTCTGTAAGATTTTATTTTTAGATTCCTAAAGTCTTTGTATGAAAAGCTACATCCTTAGAGGCAAACAATTATATTGTAAGCTGAACTGTATTAAAAATCCACTAAAAAGCTCATACTCTCACAATGCTATTTTGATGTGGCATACATTTGTTCAGTTCTAGTGTCTTTAGATCTCACTAGAGAATTTTGTTTCCTCAGTGAACCAATTGCCTTCACAGGTCACAGATATTTTACTGAAAGACCTACTGACTACTTTGCACAGCTTCTTGCTTAGTTACTTGTCTCCGCATAAATGTGAAAGTCCACAAAAGAAAATTATCTGATGTAGGATATATGATTTCTGCTGAGTAAAGCCTTCCCCTGAGGCACTCCAAACAAGCTGCATGGATCAGTGCTGGATCAGTGCTGGCTCTGTGCAGGGATCATGTCAGGGCTTCTGCACTGTTCCCCTGCTCCAGTGCAGAGGTATCAAAATGACCCTGGACACAGAGACATATCTCAATGGGCTTATTTTTCTGGTTTCAGCACCAGTGTGGCCACAACTGTCAGAAAAAAAGGAGGAGAGGGAAGAGGCAGCATCCATGCAGTGTCAAGAGGAAAGCAGAAACATGGTCAAGGGATTATAGAGAAATCCTGAGGCTCAGGTAGATTCAGGAAGTATTGGTAGATATCAGAGGAAGGCTCAGGACTGGGCAAACCTGGATTCACCTGGCAGTTTTTTTCAGCTGAGACCTGGCTACTGAAACAATTAGAACTGCACTAGCAGATCTAGGAGTGCGAAAAGATAGACGATGTACGGGACAACTTGCCTCTTTCAATTTCTCCAGATACAAGCTGATGACAGTAGTTTTTACTGACTTTATAAACACAGTGAAAAGTGTTTATATGTCAGATTTTTCCTTAGATTAGCCTTCCCAAATAGAGTTCTTTCCTTAATTTCCTCAGTGACATTCCTTACTTATGTGGAAACAGAACTGAATACTGGAATATTTACAGCTAGTTCAGAATGTGGACATCTGAGTTGCCTAATAAGGATGATAATATATAATCAGATATGACACACTTCAGCTTTTGGAAGTCCTCTTCCTCTTGCATTGTTTAAAGTATTCATTTGAGATTTCCTTTAAATTATGCAGTGGCATGAAACTTGTGGAGCATTGATAATTATGAGGAGAATCAGCTATAAAAAGCTTTCTCTAAAATCATATCACAGAATACATTTCTGTGCATCTGTGTGTGCCAGAACCTTCACCTGAGAAAAACAAAGGTAATTCACATTTACACTGGAAACTGAAGAAAGAGCTTGCAGACCAAATTAGTTTGGTTTAATCAGGACTTACCATGGTCACCTCAGACAAATTCAGAGTGCTGTACAAGAGTTGTTTCCTTATTCTTCCGTAGTTCTTACAAGGAGAAAGAGCAAAGACAGAGTGTGAGGAGAGCTGTGAGAAGCATCTGCCATCAGAGCTTCTAAAGAGTGCTTCCAATGTGGAGCTCTCATTCAGAGTCCAGTCCTCCAAATGAAAATTCTCAAAGCATAACACATGGGTGACTTGCATTCCTTAAAACTTTTTTAGGTAATCCACAATGTTCAAATGCACATTTTTATGCAAACTAACAAACAGCAGACTGGGAGAAGACACAAATAATACAATATTCAGAGTTTAACATTTTTTATGGTAAGTGGAAATTATTGTAGCAGCTCAAGATAGCCCATTGAGTATTTTCTTACTCAGTTCTAATGACAGTATTACCCAGTGACGCTGTAATGCTGAAGAAAGTATGAAAGAAGAGGCAGAACCAGTGCAGTGGCAAAGGGAGAGCAGAAGCATAATCAAGGAAGTTTTAACAGAAATCTTGAGGCTTGGAAAGACTTAGAAAGGATTGGTACATGACAGAGAAGGGGACCAGGAGTAGGCAGACCTTGATTCCCTGAATCATATGAAACTGGCATTTTTTTCAGCCTTTTATATGAACTGAAACAGATATTACAAAGCTTTGGGGTGGGGAGGTGGGGGCATGCTGGCTGATTTTTTTTCATGAATTAGTTCCCTGCTACTTCCTGTTCCTATTTTTAGCAGAGCGCTTAACCAAGGAGATAAAGCTAATCAACCCACAGAATGAAAGTGGAATTGGTTTAAGTAGAATCCAAGTAGTATTTTGAATTTCATTAGTCTTCCTTTTTTTTTTTTTCCACTTGCTAACTAGTCAATATAATGTAACAAGAATATTAAAACATAAAGAAAGAACATATCGACTAACTTGGCAATTAGGAGTGTCATACTATTCAATGAAGTGTGGTCACTCTGTATGCCTTTATTAATCTTAAAGATTTCTAAACCAGACAATGGTTTGGAAACTATTTCTTTTGACTTCCTCAGTGGTATTCTTCTGTTCCTTTTAGGTCTACTTTAGAGATATTCTAGCAAGCTTTTTCAAAGTGGTTGATCTGAACTTAGTGCCTGTTATCAGTTACTTGTGGTGCTGTTTCATTAACAATGAATTGTGCAGCTACTTCCTGTTCTCCTTATCACTGCTTAGCCAAATAACATAGGATTCTGGAACTGAGAAACAAAGAATATGTGAAAAGGAAAAAAACAACAACAAAATATGTCTAGACATATTCAACCTCAGTGTTACAATTTTCAAGGAGACCGAAATCTTCCTTTGAATGAATGTTCATATTTGTATGCCATGGCACAATAGTTTTAGCTCTGTAGTTAAGCCTGAGTTATGCTCTATTTGGAGATCAAGGTTTCCATCTCTTTGTTATATGAGAATAATATTATGTATTACTTCATAAAACTACTGCAAGCATCACCTCCTCTTTGAATAATTGATAGTTTACAAGGAAATGTAGCTGTTTATTAGTTTTACATCTTAATAGCAGATTCTTGAAGAAACAATACATTTTGCCAGGCTTTTTATCATTCCAATTGATTTCACTGGAAATATTCAGGCTTCCTGAATTTTCTAAATAATTTAAACTCGGTGCAGTCACTATCTGTGCTGATAAAGCCTGTTGTTTGCTGTTTGTTGTTTGTTTGTTTTCCCTAATTGTGGGTCTTTTTTTTCTATTATTCCTAACTGAAAATATGTTCTGCTATAAAATGGAAAACAATATCTTTCACAGTTCCATTTTTCTTTCAAGATTTGGTCCTCCTTTTTATTCTTTAGCCATTGCAGTACTTTTCCCTTCAGCTGAAGAACTGCTTGAAATATATTACATGTGTATCATCAGTTCAACTAAAGTGCTGAGAAGTACAAAAATTTCAAAACCTGTGAGTCTCCCTTTGAGATGTGAGGTCATTATGAGATATAACGCAAGAACTCATGTTTGCAGTGTACACTAGTAGATTGGCCCAACTGCCACGTATTTTGAGTTTATTTTTAGTAAAAATCTATATTTATTTTTACATCATGTAGAAGGATCCAAAAATACTTTATATTGAAATATATGCTGTAGTGTAGGTATTTACACAGTGGAAATGAACAGACACTGGTGTTACCAAAGCTAAAGGAAATATAGTTAGGTGAAATATAGAAGCTATTTTGGAGAGCCATTAAATATTTACATGAAAGGAAAGGAGTAACTACTGCAACAGAAATGACTACAAGTTGGATTTAATCAGGCAGACAATAAGTGATCCAGTCAAGGCAAGTTTTTAAGATCTTGCAAAAAAAAAAAGGCCACACATGATGGGAGCTTAACTTGCACTAACCTGACAGGACATAGAGGGTATAAATGTGAGGCCATGTCAGATTGTCCTGGCCTTGACCAAACAGAATATAGGCAGGAATTGCTGGTGTAGAAGCCTATGGTAAAAACTGCATGAGAGAGTCCAATCCCATGACAAGGACGCAGTCCTGAACAGCTGCTGTCTACTAGTGGGAATTAGATACAGTAGGGGAACACCAAGCTAGCTATTTTCTAGCATAGTGAGGATTATTAAAACCACTTGTTAGGAGTTCCATCATTTTTTGCACATCTTTAAAGTGCCACTTTATGGTACCAGGTACTCCCTCAAGTTATGTACCATTGACCTCTAAGTAATGAATGGCTGCAATAAGGTTTCCCCAGAGAGAGATATAAATCAACATATAAAGCAGTAACCTATAGCAATAATTAGTGTCTGCTCTTACCATTTTCACTAAGAATATCAGCATCATATCTGAACCCTTCAGAATCCGTGTTATGTAGTATCATGAGCTGCTTCTTCACAAGCAGGAAATAGAGATTAGGAAGAAGTTCTTTACTATGAAAGTGGTGGAACACTGGAACTGGTTGCCCAGGGAGGTGGTGGAATCCCCATTCAGAGGGGTGTTCGAGGTCAGGCTTGATGAGGCTCTGAGCAACCTGATCTTTGTTGAGGATGTTCCTGCTTACTGCAAGGAGGATGGACTAGATGACCTTTAGAGGTCCCTTTCAACTCAAGGCATTCTGTGATTCCATGAAATGGCTTGGAAGTCTTATTTGTGTAAAGATGTGTTGAGATTGACTAATTGCAACATATGCAGGGCTGAATTTCTGATAGACTGTCTTACCATGTAATTTCAGGAGTAAGCAAAGAACATATAGACTAGTACATCAATTGGATGTGTCATGATGAAGTTTGCATCTTCAGTTGTCAGTATATTGAATGATGGTGAAAACTTGTTTAGCATTACCAGTCTCCCTTCCTTTCACCAGTAACCAGAGTAGACTAGTCAGTGTAGACAGAAGTAGGAGAACTGTTTTCCATAGGCTTACACTTGTGGACTTCTTTAGTTTCTCCCAACCCCTCACCCCTGATGCTTCTGGTTTGGGTAGGAAGCCAAGGAGGGAACAAAATAAAAGCATTGGCCAAAGTTTACTGAGGCAAAGAAAGCACTGAGGGTGGAGAACAGAACAGAAAATGGTCTTAGAAATCATCTCTTTTGAGATGTGGAAGGGAAATTTATTTTGGAGTTGTGTTTCGCTCTCTGTAGTGATAGACCATCTAAAGCTCTCCATATATAATGGCTTTTGAAAAGTAAAAGACTTCAATTCTTCCTGCCTGTTACCTCACAGGCAAGTGTAGAAATCTTTCTGAACATATCCTTGACAGATCATTTTCAGAACAGTGCTTTTTTCAGGTAGCTGTTCTTCAAGGGATGAAGAAATTTTAACTTCAGAGATTTGTGGCCTCACAATAACCTCAACTTGATTCGAGAACTTTAAGAAAGGTCTCTTTCTCTCTTTTTTTTAAATTTTTGTTTTACTGAGACAAGAACCACAGCAGAGAGGTTTTCTTAGAATCAGTGTTTTAATGTGTAATTCACTTCATAAATGTTGATTATTTATTTCTTGTGGCAAAAGTTGCAGATACTTAATATTGCACTTCTTACTTGACATTTTTCTAGGATTTTTGTGATAGCCTTTACTAAAAATGAAAGGCACAAAGAACAAAATAAAATTATAGATATGCATAAATCTTACTGACCTCTTTATTTATACTGGTTTATGTCTGGATGGATTTGGTATATTTACACTTTCTTCTCATCTCAAATCATGGAACAGATATGCATTTTTGGATTAAATCTCATTACAACAGTAATTTTTTCTCCAAAAATCCAGATAAGATTTTCTAAAATGATAATGACATTGTAATGAGAAGTACCAACATTTACTAGAGAATACATTAATACCCAAACACCCACATCCTTGACAGCAAGTAAGTCAGATTGCTGTAACTTCTTTCTTAGCAAGAGATCTGATTATATCAAAGAAAATACAATCTAGAAGACATATTAAAAAAAAAATAATCAGAAAGATAATATTAACACTTCTTTTTATATCTTGGTGCCTAACTGAAGGCACCAAAATCCATGTTTGGGAGCTGAAATATATTAACGAAATGTCAGAGGTGTGGTCCTATATGTGAGTAAATATGAATGCATGTGTTTGATTCCCATCTTAATTACATACACTTGAAAATTTTGTCCAACACTTGCAGTCAACTATTCAATCAGTTCTGTATCTGACACTGGATATTCTACAGCACTGCCAGTTAAATCATGAAGGTCAGCCAAAATACAGCTTGAGAAGTATCTTCACAATTAATCATGGTGATTTACTTAATTCAGTTCTGCCTAACACTTCTAGGCACTTTGGGAAATGAATAGCTTTGCTGATTAGTGTAACAGAAACTGAAAAATAGATGTCTATCTTTGATATGTCCCTGATAATACTCATTATATAGTTTAATGCCTATAGATATATTAAAATCACATGAATAAGTAGTCTTTTTGCACACACATGCTATTTGGCTAATGCTGTCTGCAAAGGTTTATTGAGAATAAAATAAGGAAGTAGGGTGGATTTCTATCAGGTCATGTAATCATATTAGGGAAATATATTTCTTTTATTAGATATTCCTATGAGGTCTTTCAGAGGCAATTCTATACAGATGTATGCTTCTAAAAGACATTTGCATGCTTCAGAAAATGCATGTTAAGAATACAAGACACCTGATTTCTCAGTTAGGTGACTTCAGGGTGCTTGCTCTCAGTACTGCAAAGCAGAGTGATACAAGGAACAAGTTAGATAAAACAAGGGCTGTGACTATTGTCTCACAACCCTCAGCAAAAAGCTGACACGCCCTTGTATTTAATCACCAGTCAGGTTACACTTTTCAAGACTGCCATCCCTGCTGGTACATTACTCATTTTGCAGCTCCACCTGTGCTCAATTAGGCCTGGCTGTCCTTGAAGCTTCCCAGTACCAAAGCCTCTAGACTCGCAGGGATAAATCAGCTCTTAAAAACATTGCTTGTCTGTGCTGAGTAATGCTTGGTTGATAGAAACAAAAGCAGCCAGCAAACAGCAGAATCACAGAAATGGCTATCAGAAAGGTAGTGGCTGCCAATAAATATAAGCTATGCAACTCAAGTTTAAAGTAATTTCTACATTTTTATTCTTGAAAACAATAATTGATCAGAGTTGGCAATTTATTGTTAGAAGAATTTTAAGTAGATGTGCTTCCAGGTTCAATGGGATTTTCCTGTCTGGAGGTACATACATTTTCTTTATTCATTTTCTATATTTTACCCAGAAAAAGAATTCTTTAAAAGTAAATTTAGGAGAGCGTGTGCCTGTTCCATAAAAGATGTGAGTTGCTGAGTGGAATAAGTTATCATCCTCGTAAAGCCAAATCAAATGCTGAGTACTACTGAAACAGAATGGTTGATTTCTACACACACTTAAGCTTTTAGATTTTCTGAGATTTCAGAGGCAATGTCTTCATAGTTCATGATTGTTAAAAACTTATTGGTAGTAATTATTTGCTTGTAGATTTTGCTTGTTGTTTTGCCTTTGTCCATCTTTCATTCATTTTTTTTTTTAAAGTTTTAGTCCCCATGTAGTTTCTTATAGAATCTAGTTATATCACCTCTTCACAAGTTGAGTGGATATTTTTTACAGTTATAGGTCTGAAGCAGAATTCCATTCAGTTTTCCACTGGTGCAAATGAAAAATGTAAGAAACAAAACAACAGACTTCAAGCCTTGTGAATATTTTTTACTTGACATTTCCTTTAAGATTTTATCCACAGTTTGGTAGCTCCAGCTTTATCTTGGATATAACTGTACCCAAGTGTGCTTTTGAACAACCACATGTAATTACAAAGTAGGGTCCATTCTTAGTGCCCACAAGCTTCTTCTCTGTTCCTGATACCCATAGAAGGGAAAGGCAAGCACACAGGCCACATGGGAGTGTCATCATACTCCAAATAGTTGACAGATATGGATGATCACAGTGCACACCATGTTTGCTTCCCAAGTCCAAACAGTAGATCCAGCTTGTATTATTGGCAGATGTTATAAATAACCATCAACTGACAACTATTGGCCAGTGTTACGTTTTTAAACTGGAAATGACCTTTTACTTTACCACACAGTCATGGTTCATTTTTCAGCTAAGCAGGATCCAACTACTAAACTGAAGTTGACAAAATTCATGAACTTCTCTAGATATTGTGATGGACTGAAGCCAATTATGAAAAATCATGGATCAATACCTAAATAGTCATAGGCTCTCATGACTACGGGATGGAAATAATGAGTTTTGCAAGGCCTGCAAAATTAAAATGCAAACCTATGAGGATCATATATTGTGGGAAATATAGAGTGTATACAGGAAAGTGAATGTCCTGAAAAAAATGACTTTTTGCTCAGTTATTGTGATATCAATATGATCATTAATGTCTTCCATTGATATTAGAGGGTGGATAGGATCTAGTATCTCGTTTAAAATTAGCATTTATGTGACTGAATTTTTCCATTTATATTCTGTACTCTACATAGTTCTACACTCACTCTGTGTTATCACCAGTTACACCATTTTATATTATTCCCCTGCTTTAGCTACTTTGAAATAAAGCAGCATGACAAAACATGATTTTGATAATTTTCTGTGCTTATCTTCCTTCTTAAAATGTATGCACATGTCATTTAATATGAGTAGACTGCATTGTGTTAGCCAACTTTAAGTAAAACTTCTGATTGGAATCAATAGGGAGCATACTTAGACATTGATAACATAATATCACTCGGTGAAACTAGCAAAAAGTTAGACTAGCACTTCATACATGAGCGTGATTAGTTTTATGTTAGTATTGTATCTGTTAAATGTACTGTGGCATGAATATTAACAATGAAACAGATAACTGGAATTTTTTACCTATATTTTGAAAGGCAATTATGAAATGACTATCTCATATCATGATTGTAAAACTTTAAGTGTAATAATCAGATAAAGTCAGGAATTTAGACTCTATCTAGACTCACAGTTATGACTACATTCATGATACGTAGTTGTACATATACTATATGAATATACGTATATATTCATTGGATTATGTAAATAACTCTGGAAGAGTCTCCAGATACTGTCACATTAATCCTCCTCAGCTTGAATTAATTCCTGAATGATAATACAACCATTTTCATATAATAGGGTTTCCTCAACCGGGCAATGGTTTAGACCCTGGGTCTCTTATTAGAAGGTGTTTTCTAACACCTATTCTAAATATTTCTTGATGTAATTTAAACCTATTATTTCTGTAAATCATATTCAGAGGAAGCTTGTAGAAACTTTGTTGCCTTCTTTTCTAAAATACTAGGTGACAAATATGATAAACACATTTGTATTTGCTCTTTTTTTTTTTTTTTCTCTCTGTAGACCAAGCAGACGTATTTCTTTCCACTAGACTTCATATATCATTTTGGGAACTTAGATAACATTTTCTTCTTTACACTCTTTTCAATTGCTCTGCATTTTCCAGTCATTACAATGCTCAACAATCAGTCTCATAATCCATGTGAGGCTTTACCAGTGTTGAGCAGAGTGAAATAATTGATTTCTGAGTGTTATAGACAATAACTGGTAATAATTGTACACATTTTTTTTTTTTCCCACAGCATCACATTGCTGTTGACACCAGTTCAGTTTCTGAACTACATTCTGTTTCAAAGCCTTTTTCAAGGAGTGCTGCTTATGTGGTTTTCCTTCTTCAGAACTTCTGGAAAAAAAATCAACTAAACAGTTAAGGAGGAAATTAGTGGGCGATGTTACCTCAGTTACACTATGTATTTTCATTTCTGCATTGATATTGTATTGCAGAATTACTTTGTTCGAGATCAGAGTGTCAGTGTCTTTGGATGTCTTCTGACTATTGACTTCTCACTTTTTTCTCATACTTTTTTCTTCCATCTTCTAATGCTGGATTACTTTAAAGAACTTTCTAGCAGTGCAGTTTTGACCTTAATACAACTTTTTTATTGTTGTTATTTTACCTCAAGGCCTCAGTCAGAACTTTTAATAAAGAAGACTCTAAACTGATAGGAAAGTTATTAAGTTTGTTTTAATTGTTTTCCCTAGGCAAAGTTTCTAAATGGATAGATTAGCTACCGGCTGATACAGAAAATGAGGTGCCCTTAAAAGAAAGCAAAGCATTGCCTATCTCAGGAAAGTGTTTGGGTCAGAATAATCTATGCTGATTTACCTGATACAAATTAAAGCAAAATTAAAAAAATAAATTACTGCATGTACAGATGAATGCGAAACTATGTACAGACATAAATTATCATTGTATTTTCTATCACTGCAAGTGCTTATAGTCCTTGATCTAAAACAGTTTTGGAATAATAGGCAGTTCTTAATTGCATTTTTGATGTATGTTGGGAAGCAATAATTTAGCTGGAAAATGTCATAGGCAATCTATTTACTTACTCAAGTGGAGAAAATAGGCACATTTTTGAAACAAACCCAGTTATATCATGTTAGAACGTAATCAGCTGAGGCAATAATTTTATCTTCTGTTGTTGCAAAACTTGGTGTACCCAACTTGGTAAACACATTTCATTTAGAACTTAAGAATGAAAATGAATCATTTACTATTTGGCAAAATAACATAGATAGTATTATAAACACAAACCATCCAAAATTAGATGCAAATTCTAGCTTTCATGAGTCAGGAATGCTAGAATACAGATTTCGCAGCCTTGTGCATGGAAGCTTTGCTTCCCAAGCTCCATTCCAGCAGTAGTGTGGCACTTTCACCCATCTGACCTTGATTCTTGTCTGACTTTACTAATAGTAACACAGTGGAAATACCTTAATATTCAGTCTTAACAGGGAGTAGCAGATCTTTCTACTTCCTGATTTGCTGATTTTCTTCTTTACCATGGGTTTTTCTTCTTTACCATGGGATTTCATAAGTCAGCTTATGCTGCCTAAAATGGAGGCAGTAAGAATACTGATAACATTGCATATCACTCTCTCCTGCAGTGACAACACCTGTTTACTTTTCCATCCCTGCTGGCACTGTACTTTCCACTTTTAGATGCTATTAAGTCAGCACTCTGTACCAAATCATTTTGTGAGACTGAACTGTCTCCTTTGCTGTATCTGGCAGATCTTCCATGGTGTAAAGTTTAGAATGAGAGAGTGTTTTCCAACTGAGCAGACAGTGAAGTCTTTTCCTTCCCCTACTTAGTATGCTGCATATCTATTTACAAGAAAGTGATGAGCTCTATGTAATTGAAGCGTGCTACATGAAGATGATGTTGTAGGCCTGCTGAGATTTTAGGAAACTCAGTATTGAAATAAATTCACTAGGAATGGATAAGCAAGTGCAGAAGGAAAAATAATTTTCAGAGATTCAGAAAGCAAAAGTAAATCTTTAAGGTTCATATTGAAGATGGTTAATGATGTCTTTTTAATTTGTGCACTTCTGAAATGCAAAGTACATTTTCAAGTAGTATGTTTATTTGTGCTCATAAGCCTTGTTTACATTGTGTGGATGAGCCACTACACCTGCAAATGTACATGTGCAGACTAGATGCTTTGTCTTTTATTTGGATGTCAAAAGAAAAACAGTTTTGAATTTCCTATTGGATCAGAGTCTACAACATTAAGTTCCTTACTGCTGCTGTCATCAAAGCACTGTTGCCTGCACAGCAGATATAAAACACTTTCTGGCAGAACTGAAAAAAAGTGGAGGAATTAGTAGATACAGAAGTGTAATTTTCTTATCACTGAAATTGATGATGTCACAGGTACATCCATAGTAAGGAGCAAGGAGCTGTCAATTTTAAACTGAATTGCACAACTCTGGACAGAACTTCTGTCTTCAAGAGTATTCATTTTATTTGTACTCATTGACCTACAGATTTCTTTGATATTATGCTATCCACCTGATACAGTTTCTGTTTGAAATTGCACAAGCAAAATCACACTTCTGGCATTTATCTGCAAAACATTCTCTGGAATTAGTCCATCAGAACTGCACTGTCATAATTTGAATAATAACATAAATAAAATAAACTTGTTTAGCATCTGTGGTGGAACTCAGATGTATGTAAAAATGTGTAACTTTTGAGTTATTAAGTTCAAATATTTTCATTACAATGAATATGGAATTGTTAATATAACAGCATAAGTAAGTATGATGACATTATAAAATAACTTCAAATGATAAAGAAAATTTAAAAATAAATACTTTCAGAATTTTGTTAGTACATCAGTGTAAATTTTGCATTTTTAGTAAAGATACTGTCTTCTAATCATATTGGTATTGCAAATGTTTTGAAGTGAAATTTTAATTGAGGTCAGTTCTTTTTGTTTTCTAGAGGTCATCTTTTCTGTTCTCTAAGAATCTACCTGTTTTGAATCCTTTTCTTTATTTTTTTTTGGGGGGTCCTTGGCAATCCTTCCAGCAGTGACCCTTGTCACACAAACATTACTGAAATACTGTCTTCTCTGAAGACTGTGGGAAATTTTATTGTAGATTTTGAAGGAGATGGACTGTTATTTCTTAGTATCTATGAAAAGAATAAAAATGACATAAAATTCAATATTACTAAGTACTATGTAAATATTAGATTTTATAATGTAGGGATAACACACTGTAATCTATTTTTAGAAGAATAAGGATATTCTTTGCCTAATTTAGCCATCCATTAATTCTTGTATTGGCTAATTTAACTGCTTAACAATGTCCACTCTCAGTTATGCCAGGGAAACCTCTGAAGACTTTTTTTAATGCATTTTTTTCTTCAATTTTCAAAAATATGTGCAATATTGTTTGTTCTATCTGGTTCTTGTAAATGGGTGGAGTGATTAAGATGACTTTGAAAGTATGCTTTCTTTCAAACCTGCAGTTACCGACATCTTGTCACCATACCATCTGTCTAAATATTTCAGAAACATGATTACAAATAGTTGCTATGTTACCTTTTTCACTTTGCAAATGACTGCAAGTGTAAGGTATAAAAGCTGAAGTCTACATTCTTTTACAGTGGGGCAAGAGCAGTAAGCTTCTCACAGGAAAACCACTGACTGAAACGCTTACTCCTTCCCCAGCTGTTTAAAACATGATGATCTATGATATACTTGTAGTCTCACACTGTTGCAAGTGTCATGTGTTCTTGTAATGGGAAGTAGAAAATACTTACCAAGAAGTTTCTAACTAGTTGCTGTTGATGTTTTAAGTCAACCTTTCTTCTTAAAAATACAGTCCTTTTTGAGATTGATCTAGGGTTTTTCTAAGTCATTCATCAACAATACAAACAGTGAAAGCTCCTCTGAGTATTTCTCTGACTATCTTTGAAGGGTTGTTTTCTGCTGTTTTAATATATTGTGGGGTTAGTAAGAGAGGACATTAATCTACAGAAAGGATAAATCCTTGGTATGAGTAGCCCATTTTTCATCCTGCTCAAAATGCATCTCTTTTCTTCTTGATTTCAGAAAAGTAACCTGTGGAAAAATCAGATGCAAAGGAAGGGTTAGATAAAATGCTTAATTCAGCTGCTATGGAGAATTGACATTGGAGATTCATAGTGAGTGAAATGAATCCTCTTTCAGTGTACTGCAAAGTGTAAGTTGCAGCCATGTGGCTATTCTTTATTCAGCATTGTATTAAATCAAGGAATAAATAATTAATGTGTTTTTCTCTTTAGCATGAAACATGGTGATTACAAAAGGAAAAGGAATCCTAAAATGTAGAAAGATGATTTTGAATGCTAATGAATGCTGGAGAAATGATTTGTCAGGAATAGGAGTTGTGGCACAGTAGATAAAAAGAGCTTTGCAGAAAAATGTAGCATTCTCAGTGAAATGATCTTAAAAGGAACGCATGTAAAAGTGGCACAGTAACACTGTACAATGCTGTGTTTGTGTTTCTAGAGTTCCTAGAGAGAATGGCACAGAGGATCCTGAGATAATGGACCATATGACTCAGACAGTTTTCACAAACGAATAGGATCAGATTCACAATAGTCACTGGCAACAATAGTGTACCAGACACAAAATTTTCCTTAGTCACAGAAAAGGACACTGAAGAAAAATCTGATATATATGTATATTTACACTATATATATACATATCTATCTATCTATCTATCTATCTATCTATCTAATCTATCTGCCTACCTACCTATGTATCTGTCTCATGATTTTCTATGGTGTTTCTTCAGTGAGCCAAATCTGTAGTAAATGCTACGGTTTTACAGGCAAAAATTGAATTAAATTTAAGTCCATTGATGTTATTTCTCATATATGATCATTTTTATTAAAATCTTGGTTGGACATGTATGTTCAGGTCATTAAGTAATAATTAATTAGTTATTATTGTTCTCATTTTAATTGCAGCTTCGAAGTGAAAACAGTTCTAAAACATTCTTAAATTGGTCTGAGCTAATTTAAATACCCTTTAAATGAAAGTAATATCCTGTGAAAAGCAGTGTTTCGAATAGTGTTTATATTCAGAGTAAAACTACATTTCTGATTGCCTCATCAGCGTGGCATTGGTGCATTTGTCATTAAATATTTCATTGACTATGTTTGTTTTCTTTTTAAATTTATGGTAAATGTGAGTATATGGAAGTGTATACGCAAATGAATGGTACTTCTGAAAATGTTTTGCATGACTCTAGTAAACAGGGATTGCATTGCATCAAATACACAATTTTGAGTTTCAAGTTGTTTGCCTATCCACTATCTCTTAATGGATGACTAAGTCTTCATTCTTCAGGATTTTTAGACTTGCCCAATAGCCTTCATATCTTTGAAGCAGAGCATGTGAAGTTGAGCACTGTCAAAGTTATAGGCTGAACTAAGATTCTGTCAATTCAGTAAATGTTCTTATGTATAAGTACATGTCAGAGAATGTCTCTATATTCTAGAGCATTGTCCTGGTTTGGGTGAAAACAGGACTAATTCTGTTCAGTGATTTTACTTTTCAGTTCAGTATTTCTAATTAAC
>JANHFX010028920.1:0-27346 GCA_027560015.1 Chloroceryle amazona | reverse complement strand
GTGTGGACGCTCGGAGAAAGAGCGGGGTTTGGCGGGGACCCGTCCGGTGAGAGTGCGCCTTGGCCAGGGCTGAGGGAACTTGGGGTTTACACGGGGCCCTGCAGGATCCATCCACACTGCTCGTCGTCTGACAGGTGGGGAAGTGTTAGGCCACAGCGACAGGAGGTGAGGTGATCGTGGGTCCCCTCTTCTCCGTGCACCCCGACACCTGTTACTGCCACCTTCGAAGTGAAAAACGCAAAAACAGATTGCTGGCAGCCACACCGAGAGGGTGAGACAGGGGAGGTTCCCTGGCACTTCAAGGTCTCCATCGTAATAGTCACCATTGCTGCCTTAGCTTCACATAATGCCCAACCGGTGGTGAAGGCACATAGTTATCTCACACCTGGTTCCTGAAACAGTGTCTGGGATTTTATGGTTACAGCGAAGCAAATGTTACTTTTGCCTGAAGTCGTGATGATAGGCTGTTGCATCTAAGGATTCAACTATTAGTTTGTTTACTTTCAAATGTTCTGTTTCGGAAGGGAAAGTCTAGTGAGTTTTTTGTTAATTCCCTTGAGTTTGTTTGTGTTCTGTTTCCAGTAATGTAGGGAAATTAAGCTGGAGAAAAATGTATATGGCAACTGAAACTTACGGAAATGGTACTCATTGTGTTAGAGTTTGTAAAGACTTTTGTTTACAAAATAAAACGGTGGGTTTAATTGATAACAACACTTTAAATATCATGTATCTGGCTTGTTTCATAGAAGGTATTGTGGTTCTTAAAGAAATGATGCAATAAAGCCAGGAAAAATGACTAGCAGTCACATCTTGTTTTGACCATATCTGCATGTTTTGTTGGCAGAAAGATAAGGAATCTCATTCTGCAGTTTGTTTTAGAAGGTGCATCTCTTCAACTCTGATCGCCATATGTAGCTCATATCTCACAGTTCTACTCTCATAACACTTAAAATGTGTCATTATCAGAACCAATTCTGAAATCTATGTTTATACCTTTCAGATTGCTAGAAGGATAGCTTCTAGTTATGCTTTTCAGCTTTTAAACATACTTTTCAGCATGTTTTTCATGGTTTAGGAAGTTCTTTCCTTCATCAGTCCAGGTGCGCCTCTGCTTGAAATGAATCTTCCTTCCAGTAGAGCTGTCAGACTGAAATGTGTCCCCTGTTTTAGCCAGTGCTGTGCAAAGTATTATTTTAGTTTATATGCATTAATGGTTCAGTTTAAGCCATTAGACTTTGTTGAAATAGGTCAAGTATGGGCTTGTGTTCTCAGTTTCTTTGGGGAAGTATAAAGGTGAGTAAGCAGTAATTTTTGTTAGAAAAGTAACAGGATCTTAAATGCTGTAGATGTTTGCAAACCAAACCTAAATTATGGCAAATCATACATGTAAAGAGAACATGTTTTATGTTAGGACATGGATATTTAGTCTTCAGCTTCTTTGCTGCCAAAAATGTAAGAACCAGTGTATTAAAGCTAATTACTATTTTTTAGGAAGACTTTATTAGTCTTCATGTGTACCTTAAAAGCCTGGCTTTTGCTCTATTCAAACATACTCTGAATACCTGGGATAAGTACTCATTCTTGAACATTGCTTCATGCTACTTCAGTGTGAAAGACTTTCATGAGAACAAAATGTTTAACTTTAATGTTGCTACCAGTTACAGGGAATTACCAGTTTCTAGAATATCCATCTTGTAAACTGAGTGTTAGAAACAACAGAAAATTGCAACTGTTGCTGTGAGTTGTTCACACTCTCTTTATAGAACACTTATTAATACAACAGTCCATATGCAGCACTTTATAAGGAAGTAAATACATTATGTATTGGTATTCTCGTGGTCAGAGATCTTCTGCCTCTTGTTCAGTGGTATGTTTATGTTGCATTGAGTCATTTACGGCTTTGTTTTATAAAACTGTCAAGCTCAGTTAATTTTCAGATGAAACTCTGACTAAGAATATGATCAAATATGTTAAGTTAGCATTTTAATAGTCACTTGCTCTTCTTTTCTCCCACTTTTCCTACCACAGTCTGTTGTTTTCCACACACCCTAGCCTTTTTGTGCTGCAATGAGTTAAAATGTGTGCATACTTAGTTCCTGAATTTTGGCTAGAAAGCAGCAGGTTCTTCATGTGCTAACTTAGTGGCCTGACTGATTTAGCATAAGGTCATGCAATTGCAAGCACTTCTGAAAACGCTGTGCTTAAAATCAGCTGCCTGATCTATTTTGTGAATGAAGATGCTGTTCAAACAGTATGGTGATACTGCTGAAAGAAAAGTAGTGTTAGCCTTTAGAAGACATTGTGAAATGCTGTAAATAGCTACCTAATGATTTAATGTAGAAGTAATATTGATTATGGTTACACTAGTGGTACTAGAAATTACAAATGAGAATACAGAGAGATAATTAAACCCTTGGTCTCACTGCAATCAGTAATGTAAGCCCCATTGATTTCAGTGGATGCGGAACAAATGTAGCTTGTCAGTTATAGGCTCTTAATGGAAATGCTCACAAGAAGGGCTAGGTGAAGTGTCAGAATGGCCCTCAATTTTATTTCTCTGTCTTGTAGGGATAGAGTGTTAATTAAAGGAGCCTAGGACGTAAGTCTGGTTTTATGTTGACATCGAATAAATGGGCTTCATTGTTTTTTGCAGAGGTTGAAGAATAAAAAATACCTGTGTTCACTTTGTCTTTATAAACAGGTGTACATTTCAGTTATTCTATATTCCTCATCCATTTGCATGCTTAACTTTTTTGTTTTGATGTTTGCAGAGTGCATGTGAATTTACATCAAGTAAGTAGAATGTTTTTAAGTTAAATTTCTCCCTGTTATCATGTCTGTGCAGCTCAAGACAAAAGGAACAAGGAACATAGAAAAATGTCACCTGAAATTGCCTTGAACAGAATTTCCCCGGCGCTGTCACCCTTTGTTTCCAGTGTGGTCAGAAATGGAAAAGTAGGACTGGATGCTACAAATTGTTTACGGATTACAGACTTGAAATCCGGGTGAGTTACTCATCCAAAAGGAATACCCAACCTCTCACAGTTAAGATGCCTTTTCAAGACTAAATTTTTACTGGGTTCTTGTGTATTTAAGCATTTTCAATATATCTAGAGCTGACATACTAGCTACATTATTTTTTTTCTGTCTTGCTACCATTTTGTAGTTTGGGAGACTTAATATGTCGTATTGTTGGCAGTAATAATCTTGTTAAAACACTTTCATTGCTGCCATTTGCTAGTGCTGATTTTCACAAGTGAGATAGTTATAAACACTTTTCCTGTTGTTTATCACTTGCTTACTCAATCTTTTCTGTAATTTAAAAACTTGAAGATAAATTTGTGTGACCTTACCTATAGTCATGAATACGCTAAATAAGAAAGAAATTAACTTTATTTGATCTTCCTCAGGATCAGTACATCAAGTGGCTGTAGGGACAAGTATTTGAAATAGGTGAAATTATACCTTTTATTTTTAATTCTGGAAGGGTTCACGGTGGCTTTCAGATCATAATAGTTTGGGATCAACATGTACAAAGGGACATTGGTTTCTAACCTCTTTTAATAATACATGGGGGCAGTGAAACAGTTAAAGCAGAGTTTACTTTGGGCATTGTGCAGAGAGGAGAGACTCCCAAGGTGTGTGATAGACAAATACTTAAGATGAGACTTGTCAGAAATTGCTTTATTTCAGAGCTGGGCATCTAACGGCATCCCTGATTCAGATATACTGGAGTTGAGAGCCTGAAACTGCTTTAGCTTAAGGTGTCTAAATGACAGCTTTTTGTAGAAACTACTGCTTTGTGACAGCATAACCCAGTAGATCCTGAGTACCACCACAAATGACTATTGCTTTTGCTGAAAACTTTGATTAATATGCTTCTGTAGGCTGTTTTCTTATGGTTTCATGGAGAGTTTGGGAGGTACTTTTCTGATAGTTACCTTTTCAGAAAGGAGGTGTGAATTCTAGTGTTAGTTTGAAGGGAACCATTCCCTCCCTGCAAGGTGGTGTGACTGAGTACAGATGTACCTGGAGATCTAAGAAGCTGTAACTTTGTTATTAGTGTTGTCTGGCTTGGCATTTAGGCTTGTGAATTATGTGAGCCAGGGTGAGCAGTAGCACATCTGTTGCTGTCATTTAACGCTAGATTTTGCATTCTCTTGAACTAGTCCTCTAAGAAGGCTGAGATGGGAGCTTCTCCTATCAACCTGAGAGAAAGGAATACAGAAAAAAGTTAGAGAGAAAACACAGCTGTAGCCTGGTGAAGATATCAGCTTGTCAGGTGGTAGATAAGGAAGCACTTTGCTCTGTACCCTGCCTGCTTTTAAAATAATAGATTTAAATAATATAAAGCATTGTTTTCTAGCTGACTTTTTTCAGAGTAGTTTTAATAAGCGTCTAAAGTTTTTAGCCAGTGATCTTACCAAGAAGACCTTGAATTTACTTTGATAAATCTTGAATGTTTTCTAAGATTTTAAAAAATAAAACCTGCCTCCAGCTATGCCTGTCACCCAAACCCAGTGATTCGAATTGTCTGTGTTGAACACAGTCTACAACACAAATACAGTGCCTGACAGGGGTTGGTCTGTATCTTGTTCAAAGGCATAGGCACAGATATTAGCAGTGTTAGCAGTGTTTTTATTTCTATGTTTTTTCTTCTTTGCTGTGGAACATAGGAATGAACCTCATTCTTTATGTTGAGTCTTTCTTATGGCTTGAGGTTTTTAGGAGCTGAAGGTGGAATAATCAAGATTCTTCATTTAGTTGAGAATTATTTTTTAAGGTAGTTTGTTGGGTTTTTTGTTCTGTTTTGTTTCTTGTACAAGTAAGTTTTTTAAAAGCATTATTCTAAATAGGATTTATTAGCAATTGCTTGAAATTTCTAGGAAATGTAAGTTTCATGCATGTGGATTTTTAAGAAAGTTTTTTTTGTGTTTGTTACAAATAAATCCTTGCTAGTTTATAATAGAAATTTGTGATTTGGTGTTTTTTGATGTTGTTAAACAGGTTAACAGTGTAAAATTACTTAACAAGGTGAGTGTATCACAGAATATAGAGAAATACCTTCCATAACTCAAGATCTAGTTCAGTGGTCTCTAACCTTTGATTAAGAGCCTTTGGGACTCCGCAGACTTTTTGAGAGGCCTGTGGCAGTTGTTTAATAAAAAAGCCCATGACCCACCATATTGTCAGTAGATCTAAATTTGTTGCTGGATACTGCCTCTAAAGGAAAACTTTGTAGTCCCCTGAGAGTCCAAAAATGGACTGAAAAACACTGATCTATGTTCCTTCCCTATCCTCACATCATGAGGTTATTCAAACCACTGTATGCTTTCACCTTCCTTAACTTTTTTTAAAGAGAAATGACAATGCAGAGGAAATAGTAGGCTGAGGCTAATAAAGCTTATATCCGCATGAAGAGACAGAAGTGTAAGGACATAGAGGTTGGATGTGAACAGGAGGAAAATGAGAAGATTGTTAGAGAAGTGAGGATGAGGTCCAGGATATTAATTGCAAAACTCCCTTCAGTTTCTATGGGATCAAATCAGGCTTTAAACTTAAGAAGTGGAACAGGACAGTGAGGAAGAGGTACTAGATTAAAAGGTTATGAAGTTAAATAAAAAGCAGTTTTTCTCAAATGAATATGATCATTTATACGTACTATCAGTTCAGAAACTTTGCTCGGGAATAATGATTGTATATTTACTGACACATGAAAGGGGCTGTAAACACATCTCTTCCATAGCCTAGTTTGAATTTATTACAGAACATGTGAATATTTAATACTTTAACTAATGTGTTTGTGTGAAAGATTTTTATGGATAAAATAAATGTGATTTCTTTATACTCTTTAAGATATTAAAGTACTTAAGGTAATAATCTCGGTAGCTATTAACTTTGAAAACAGAAGCATCTGGAAACTTCTGGGTCAAGGGCAGGAGCTTCATGTCTGCTCCACTGTGATGTACCAACTACACTGTTAATCTGATAGAAAATTAGGGATTTACAGTAGTTGCTCCACTTCCCTGATGAATCACTGCATTAGAGTGTTCAAACTGCAGATCCATCCATTGTCCTTGACTGGGTTTTGGAAACTGGAGTTTTTGTTAACAGTGAGTAATGGTACCATACTGAATACAGTAATATCTCCAAAGCTTTGCCCATTCACAGCCTTGGTTTTGACATTCTCAACTAAAAAGTGGAAGGAATTTCCCTTTTATTTTCCCAGTACAAGATCAAGTTCCAGATTTACAGCCAATCATGTCAGTTGATTTTGATTTGTAAATGGCAAACATAGTAAGCTTTTAATTATTTAAAAAAACAATCCATATGTCAGATGGTTTTAGTAAGGAACTTATTTTGCATTTATTCTCACTTATTGCTAAGATTCACTGCTTAGTTTTGTTATGGTTTTTAAACTGTATTACAGAGCTGATGTTAGATTAAAAGTTTGAAGTATGATGATACGTTAAATGTGCTTTGCTTGCAAGTGTGGGAGGGAAGTATGTCATAGTAAGGAAATCCTATTGTTTTGCAGTCTTTGAGTATGTAAATGTTTTATAATAATATGTTACTGTTCTATAATGTCTGTGTGTCTTGCAAACTTATTAGACAGTACTGGTCTCATCAGACACATTTACATCTGTGAGTAGAACCTTCAGGATCAAGTCCTGTTTATAGGCATTACATGGCCACTGCTGATGCAGAGTGAGTAAAGAAATGAGAGTACCCTTAAGTTGAGCTTAGCAACCGATACAGCATGACAAGAAAGAAGGAAAGTCTTCAGTAGAAATCGTAATAAAAATTTAAGTGACCAAGTCTGCAGAGCTGTTAGGTTCTTTCTTGTAAAAAGGGCTCCACAGAGAACAAAAATAGAACACGAGTGTTAGGTCGCATCTGAAATATAGTACCTTCAGCAGCATTGATGCTGGTGATAAGAAAACCCTCATAGGCATCTCTGTTGCATTAATAAAAGACATCCTTTGAGATGACAGAGTGGATCAAAGCATTTTAACTCTTGCATAGTATATTACCCTGTTCTAGACCCAAAGAAAGTACTGCTGCCAGTTGAGTCAATGCCATATATTATATCATTCAGTTAATCTCCAGTAGTGTCTCTTTGAAATAATGACCCATCTTAATTAGATAATAAAATCTACTCATAATGAACTGAAATGTGGCTAAGGCATTTTTCTTAGCATTTATGCATATAATCATGGGAGAGGTATTGAATAGGGAAAAGTGATTATTAGGTAGATTTAGAAATAGAGGACACTTTCCTGTGTGAAGGGTGTTTAATTATTGTATAATGTAAAATCCAATTATTTAAGAGGCTGCTGCTTTCCCTATAGTGTGTTACATATTTGTGGTGGTCATTGCCTTTGAGAACCATTTTTTCCCTACAGCTGTTCATCATGGCCCATGCTTGAGCCTCAAATTATGCTGCAAGGCTTTTCTTACTCAACAAACTTTATTTTGTTTTTTAAATTACTTTGATGTGTTGCACCAGGCAGAATTGCAAAATGAATACAGTGATTTAAAGCTGCATATGTTAAGATTCCATTTTATTTCTTTTTTAGATATCCACTCATAACAAAATTTTAAATTTCCTACTTGTTTGATTATGCTTATTCCATATTTATGAGAAGATTAATTGTGGGATTTTGATGTAACTGGTTTGCACTAAACCGTTTTTGCATTTTGTTCTTTGTACCTCTCTGATTTGCTATTGATTTCTGCCTCCTCGCTTGATACTGAGCTATGTTTACAATTTATGTTCCTGCAAGAAACCTGTATGAAGAGTGGTCAAATATAGTACTATCTGGAGTAGATTTTTAACATAC
Organism: Chloroceryle amazona; assembly: GCA_027560015.1. Taxonomy (NCBI): domain Eukaryota; kingdom Metazoa; phylum Chordata; class Aves; order Coraciiformes; family Cerylidae; genus Chloroceryle; species Chloroceryle amazona. The sequence goes on along the minus strand of JANHFX010028920.1, from coordinate 19,502 downwards.
AAATTTACTATCAAGATGTAATAAGATATTTATAACTTTATTGCCCTGCTTCCTAGTGATGATTTACTTTTTTTTTTGTGTTATCAAGTAGACTGCAATATGCTTTGGTATTTCCTTTTCTTTCAGGCATTTCCCTTTTTAAAGTAAATTTGCATTTTATGTGAGTATTTAATGAAATAATGTTTGGGGTTTTTTTAAACTGTGAAATACTGTTACACCACTGTAACAGTTATTTAAAGCTTTTGCTTGATCTTTTCCTTTTGATTAATTTAAATAGAAAGATTCTGCTTCAGTTACTTGAGGAAAGTTCACTTTTCATCAGTCACATTAATTTCTATAGTTAAGGGTCTTTTAACATGCATTTTTTATATATGAAGTTTAACAAGTCTGGCTCTTCTGAACACAACTACTTTTAAAAAATAATTATTTTCTGAGTAAAATGTATACTTGAAAGAACGTGGCAGTTTCTAGGAGAGGTATGGTCTTATGAGTCCTTAACTGCTATATTGAATGACATAAGTTATTACTTTTGCACAGAGTAGGTCATTTCATTCCAGTTTCTGACAACAAATATATTTCTTCACTACAAAGAATCTTATTACTATAGCTTGTTGTCATTAAAGCAATATTTAAGGGGCTGAAGCTCTGATGGGGCAATGTGAGAGGGTTGATGCTGTGGAGCAGCACTTGCAACTTCAAATAGCAATTTTTCTGTGCTAATACAAAATGACTCTCTAAGATTGTTCTCTGCTGCATTTGTTTCTGAATGTTGGAAAAACAAAGGCAACATGTCTGGTAAAGATTTAAGTGTAGTGCATATATTTGATAATGGTTTTCTAAGTATTCTCCACCAAGTTTGGCATTCTCTTACACCAGTTACAAACAAGCCGCTCGAAGCTGTTCAGAAAAAAATGTGTTTGTCAGTTTAAAGTGCTATCAGTAAAGAAAGAATTTTAAAAAGTAAAGGTAGTATTAGATAATTTCAGTAACTTGAGCTCTAGTTTGAAAGACTACACATATTTTCCTAAGATTTATTCAGTATGTCTTTGGAATTTTTAGACTGGGACAGTGAATTACTTCCTCTTGTCTGACCTTGATAAATCTGAAGGTAATGTGTACCAGTTTTATGCTTTAATAAAAATGAGAAGAAAATATTTGATACAGGTGCTGTTTCTTTTCTAATTTCTTTAAAGAAAGCTTCACATGCTGTAGTATGTGCCAAATACAGTTGGAAAGATATACATTAACAAGACATTTAAATGTACATTTTGGTTATCTATACCTTGTTAACTCATTGAACACTTCTTAAAAGCCAGGACTTATACTAATACATTACACAGAATCTCAGAGTGTTAAAGAGTTAGAAGGGACCTCGAAAGATCATCTGGTTTAATCCTCCTGCCAGAGCAGGACCACCTAGAGCAGGTCACACAGGAACACATCCAGGGGGGTTTTAAATGTCTTCAGAGAAGACGACTCCACAACCCCCCTGGGCAGCCTGTTCACTGCTCTGTCACCATGAAAAAGTTTTTCCTTAAATTTCTTTGGAATTTCCTATGCTCCCATTTGCACCCATTGCCCCTTGTCCTATCATTGGGTATCGCTGAGAAGAGCCTGGCTTCATCCTCCTGACACTTGCCCTTTATGTATTTATAAACATTAATGAGGTCACCCCTCAGTCTCCTCCAAGCTAAAGAGACCCAGCTCCCTCAGCCTTTCATCATAAGGGAGATGTTCCACTCCCTTAATCATCTTTGTGGCTCTGCACTGGACTCTTTTGAGCAGTTCCCTGTCCTTCTTGAACTGAGAAGCCCAGAACTGGACACAATATTCCAGATGCAGTCTCACCAGGGCAGAGTAAAGGGGGAGGAGAACCTCTCTGGAGGTGTCTGTCCAGGACTTTCTGCCATTGTAATGGATGTCTTTCTTATTTCTTTGCATTGTGCATCACTCCAGGAGAAAAAAAATGCCTAAGACTTTAATTTTTGGTGTAAAGATAGATAAAAATCTGATATCTGGGTACCTGATCCAGTCCATTTGCGCCCCCCCCTCCCCCTTTTTTTTTTTCTGGAGTCTTGCATCACACAGATGCAGCGTTTATTTAATATAAGCTGAATAGATCTCTACCATACTGTGGATTTGGGATGCATATTACATTTCACAAGAAGCTGAGAACACCCAGCTTTTAATTTTTTATTTTCTTGCTGAGTAGTGACAAATATATTCCTGGATAGCTGGTCAGTAAATTCTTCCAGCCTCACATATGCAACTTTGCTTCGTGTATGCGTGACTGTCTCATATGTATATACACATACATGATACAACATTAACTAGATAATGACACTTGTAATGAATCTGAAGCAAAAGATTATGATTTCATTTTGTTTTGGTTTAGCCTGTTTGTTGCAGTCATTGTCCCATGAGTTTAGGGACTTCAAAAACATAGGAGATGATCAGAGATTCAGTGTTGCCAGACCAGTATGCAACAGTGTTGGAAGATCTGAGATTGCCACATTTGTATTACAGCCAACAGAAATCAATTGGGATACTTCTGTAAACTAGTTCTGTGAGTCAGTGATAATAAAGGAAGCAAACCATTAATTTTTGAAAACAGAAGCTGTATGCTATTTTCTTAACTACGCAGTCATTCTCTAACAGCGTGGGAAATCTAACACTGCAGGCCTTTTCATGGAATGCATTGGTTACTATGTAAGCCTGTGTAAAAAATTTCAAAGAGAAGTTTCATTGTCACAAGAGTCTCTTTTGTTGCTGCTCAGGTGGACATCTCTCTATTGCTGACCTTTTAACTGCACCCTTATGAATGCTTTGGGATCTCTGAAAGTATCACTCCTGGTGCTCTTTCTCCTGAGCAATGGAGAAGTGTACTTTTCTGACCGGTTGGGTAACTCTGAGTTTGCAGTGTAGGTTTAATATCTCAACTTCATCTGGAAGCAGAATAAGCACACCAATGCAATGCTATGCCTGAGCTATTTTAATCTGTTGAGATACTTACCTTAGGCATTTACTTGGCACTGCACTGCACAGTGTAGACATACCTTGAAGCAACTATTATCTAACTGGAAGTGAGCATCTGAAAATAATACTTAGAGCTCGTTTGCTCTTGAAATTGATGTTTTTGTTGAAGATACTGAATTCAGTCCTGAGATAAAGGTAAACCTCCTAAGTAATCCGTAGAAAAGTAAAGGTTCGTAAAAGGGAACACATGTATTTTGTCTTTCCTGGGAGAAGGGAATTGATATGTCTGAGGGAAACCACTCCACAGCGTAGCCCACAGCTTCTTTTCTCTGTAATCTGTGGTATAGGGGTGAAAGAACAAAATCAGAACAATAGGACTGAGTGTTTTTGCTATTGTAAGACAAAAGAATCTCAATAAAATTAAGTTAATTAAAGGAAATTGCAGAATTCCAATATGTCAAAGAGGAAAAAAAAGCTAAATATAAACCCCTCTAAAATTATATTTTCCTAAGAAACCCCCCAGATTCATATACATCACTGAAATAATGTCTTTAAACCAAAAATGTGACAGAGTACCTGTTGCTCTGTTTTGAACGGTTAGTTCTTTGATCAGTAGAAAAGCTCATTTGGATTATTCTTGTTTATAGTTAGGGTTGCCACTGACCTTTCAAAATGTCTCCCACATTATATTATTTCTTTCTCTTTTTTTTCTACCCGTTCTTCATCTAGAATGTTGGTTTCAATCTCTTCAAGTAAAAGTTGGTTTACCGTTTGTTGCACATTTCAGCCATTGATTTTTTTTTCTTTTTTTTTTTTTTTTGTTGGAGGGCAGTAATTCAATGTTTCCTGTTCTTTGTTGAAAAATCTTCTATAATGAGAATTTTTTGAACTACTAGGTAGTTGACTATCTGTCCTGTTTTTCAGGCTGCCATAAATCTTGGTCATTAATCTTAACTTAAACCCTATATAAGTGATAGGTTCTCAGGCCAACTGCAAACCATTTACAGATAGTGAAGACACTTAAAAGGAATTTTTCTTGGACATTGAGTGCTATAAGATATTCCATGTGACTTTTGATGTTTTAGGTTTAACTTGTTGCATATAGGCAACATTCAGTTTTATTAGATAGATGCAGAAGGGAGGAAAACTTGAGTGTGTAGGTGTGGTACCAGAAGTGACATAAAGACATGTCAAGTTTTGCATTGGGTTGGGGTCTCAAAATGATAGGAAATTTTGGGAGACTGGACTTTTTTCACTGGGACCAAAAGACAACTGCTCATAAGTAGTCTTGTCCTTGCAGGAGGTCCTGCTTGTTCTGTGCCTATGAGGCTGCTAAGGGATGAGCCAGGTTTATCTGGCTTACCTGTGATGCTGGGAGAAAAAAGTAAGCTGGATTGTCATGTGAAGAACAAGTATCTGTGGGTGAGAAGAGGTTTTTTTGACTGTCATTAAGAAGAGAGTACATGGAACTGCTTTCTTTAGGTATAGTTAGATGTGGCCATAAAGGAAGTGATGACTAGTTGTATGCTTTATGGTGTAGCCTCGAAAATAGTACTAATACAGTTGAGGTGGCTGTGAACTGTGAGAATGAATGTGGGATAAGAACTTACAGAAAGTCAAAGAGGTGTGAAGTTCTTTAGCCTGACTTGCTGGAAAAAAATTTAACATGCAGCTCTGTGGGGCTTGCTCTCCGAGGGTGTGGCTGCACAGGGTGGTCTGTTGTAATTTTGCATATGATGAGGATTTTCCTGTCTCTTTAGTCTGTTGCATATGTTTTATGTTGCAGTTCTCCTGTTTCTAGCATTATTTTAGGTTAACTACTGATATTTTATTTGGGTGTCATATTTTCTTAGGCTTTCTGCTGTGTTTCCAGTTCTGTAATATTTTATATGAATATACACAATTTAAAATTACCCTTTTGAATGTATGGGCAACTGAAGAGCAATGGGGTTCAGTTCAAAATGTGACAGTCCTTGCTTGGTCTCATTTTCATATCCAAAGAAGAAAAATCGTGATTGTATTAGCATAAATTTCTTCCTAGAGGAAATAAAACCATTAGAGATCTGTGACCAGAAAGCTCTAAAAATCTGCAGTTAGAAGAAAACTTTAAAAAAAAATGTTAAAAGGCATAAGATCACTGAACCTCTCCTAATGTTTAGCTAGTTTGTTCAAGGGGGGAAATATATAAACGTGGACTATGCTTTTAGTCCTTATGTTTTTTTTTTCCTGCTACCAATTAATTGTATTTTCCAATAAACTAAACACGTGGTGTGAAATAGACTACTTTGAAAATAGGTTTGGGAGTCTTTATGGCTACTACAGGTGGTACTGGGAGTAATGCTAAATGACTTAGTAAAACTTATAGCAGCTTAGCTTTTCTGACTTCCCGTATAAATATGGTCTTTCTGTGAACACTGAAAGGATCTGAAACTCCAGGTGGTAGACTGCAATTTCATGCTTGGTGAAGAATGGTTCTCTTTTAAAGTAATCTAAAAGCAAAAATGTTCCTTATCTGTTGTGTTGGGTTTTTGTGTTTTGTTTTTTTTTTTTCTTTCTTCAGAAATTTAATCCATATTAGAGAACAGTAGAACATGAGAGATTATTAGTTTCTAACTCACTACAGAATAATACATAATCAAATGACGTTTGTGAAAATATGAAATGGGACTTCAAATCTGACAAGAGGGAAAAGAGATGAAGTGAATTTTACTCTCTACAGCTACCTGAAGGCAAGTTGTAGTCAGGCAGGGACTGGGCTCTTCTCCCAGGCAACCAGTGACAGGATGAGAGGGCATGGCCTGAAGCTTCACCAGGGGAGGTTTAGGTTGGATATCAGGAAGCACTTCCTCACAGAAAGGGTGATTAGACACTCCATCCCTGGAGATGTTTAAGGAAAGACTGGATGTGGCGCTTAGTGACATGCTCTAGCCGATGTCCTGGTGTTGAGTCATAGGCTGGAGTTGATGATCTTGGAAGTCTATTCCAGCCTCAGAAATTCTGTGATTCTGTAAATCCAAAAGATGCATCTGCTACTCCCTCATATTCTTCTCTGTAATTTTGCTTATGAGTTCCAAGGATTTGGGGTACAGCTGATCTTACAGTGTAATGAAGCAGTGCCTTTTGCTGGCCTGAATGTGTGGCAGAAAGATATTTTATGATACCATTAATTCACTAGTTTACTCATCAACGCATAGTCTACAGGAGTGTGAATTACAAGTGTTATCCCATTGCAATTTTCTTGTTTCTCTTAATTTTTCAGTCGCTCCATCATTAAAATTCCCATTTTCTGGTTTTGTTTTATTCTTTTGGGGAGTGCATGTGCCATGTGTAGTTTTTAAAGGGAGTTACAGGCAATTACCAGAGTATACAAAGGTAATCAGTCTGTTTATAAAAGATATTCTAAAGCATGTTTGTAAAGTATAGAATATAGAATAGATTGAAAACTTTCCTTTATTAGTTGTTAATTATTTTTCTTAATGTGTGTCATGATTAGCTCCTTGAGATCAAATAATAATGAGTTCCTACCCAGGCCTTCCTAAGCTAAATGAACAGTGAGCTTGTGTTGATAAAAAAAATAAACCACAGTCATGTGGGCTTTGTATATGCTTTCACTTAACATAGAAGTTCTCTGAGATTATTTCAAAACACATGTATGTGTGCTTCTTCCGTTTCCCTCACCGAACTGAGCTGGATGTTTGCCTCCAGCAGAGGCAGCCGTACTTTGGGAGACTGCAGGACACCTGCCACTTTATCAGGGCAGATGTTAACCAGATTTGCAGTTCTAGAAACAGGCCTAGAGCGATCCCCACCTGCAACATCTGCTTTGGCAAACTCTCATATTAAGTAAATCTACATTTTCTATTAACATACAGCTGCTATATTTGTTCCACTAATGACAGTAGTCATTAGATGCTTTTGTATAGTGTTTCTAGTGAAAGCATGTTGCTGGCAGCTGAATTAATTTTAAATAGTTACTTGAACTTTACTTTTTTAAAATAGCAAATCTGCCTGTGGGTGCAGAAGGGAAGTGAGGGATTGTTTTCCTAGGGTATATGCTCTGCCTAGCATCCCACTCCTTTCCAAAAGTTCCAATTAGCGTGATGAACTTCACACAAGAAAACTTAAATATCTGCGTAAAGGAAAAATAGTGTAGATGAAGGTTTTGTTGCTAATGCAGTTGTCATATCTGCAGTTACCTTGGAGTTTCCCAGTTGATAACTATGGGTTGAAATGCTGATGCAGTTATGGAATATCATCTTTACTCTCAGGATTCAAAGCCAACATCAGCATCTGTATTACAATACCAAAAGTAGTCTTTGTGTATAGTTCAATTTTATATTGTTTTATATTAAGTTTGAAGAAACCAGCTAGGGTGCAGATGGAGTTTTATGACAACAGTGGCTTTACCTACCAGAAAGTTCTTTGGAGTAATTACAAACTGGCTTTCAGATTTTAATATTTTAATTTAAGCACATATGTAAGTAGCAATCACTCTAAATGTTACTGAATTTTTATTTCACAAAAGCAGTGGTGTGCATCTTTATCTTTCAAGTACAAGTTCCTCCTCTCACACATGTGTAATACAGATATCTGTATAAAGAATGGGAACTGAAGATGAAAATTGGTTGATTAGACTATCTCTCCCATAGCAAATTTTGCCTAATTGACAGAATTTTGATTGGATCTGTTGGTTTTCAGTAGCAGCTACTCAGCACTCTTCTTCTCTATTTGCACACCTCTAGGAGCCTGTAAAGCTTTGCACACTGTTGCAGGGAGCTGCAGTGTGATACAGGTTTTCACCATTGGTGTCAGTTCTCTAAAATGTGATTTTCACCATTTTTGTTTACTGATCCTTGCAAAAAAACCTGCCACCTGCTGGCCTTCCTTCCACACTTAATTAAATGGGGTGAAATACTGTGTTTTCAAGGAACACTGGGGCATATTTTCATCTACAGAAATGGGAGGAAAGAGGAATCTAAAGGCATTGACAAAGGCTGTTCTACTTTGAGTTTAACTTACTGTGGCATTTTCTATGAAAAACACCTTAAGAGTTTTGGATGGAGTTTTGAGTTTGCTGCTTCTTAGTAGTAACAAGGGATTTACCTGTCTTTTCCTCTGAATTGTATCTGACTCTTGCTGACAAACCCTGTAGCATCTAAACCCCTGACTGAGTTGTGTACTCATCATTACTAAGTGATACTCATTTTCTTCTTTAGCCTCTTGTATTTCCTCATGTAAAAGGAGAAACATGACCTTCTTATTACCTAACAATATATGACATATATAGGAGCAATTAAAAACACATTAGCTATATTTGAGCAGGGAAGAGTTGCGAACATAGCCAGTGTTCAGAACTTACTATGCTCTTTTTTATTTGTGTATGTGTGGCTTTTTAGCAGTGTTCTCCATCAGAATATCTCTAATATACTTTCTCGGCTTTTGTTTTGGTGAACAAAAAAACCCTGTTATGCAAAAAGTACTGATCCTCAAAACTAGCAAGTGTGGCAGCTAAGCATCATGAGATTACAGAACCTTTTGCTATTCAGGTTAGGCAGTCTTAATATTAAGTTCTTGAAACTAAAGAGGCTAAAATTCTTCGTCTAATTTTCTTTGCTATTGTACCATAAAATTCACTGATGATTTGCCTTCAGATAGTAAAGGTGGTAAAGCTTCTGTATGATTTAAGAAGGAAAAATGACTAAATGCCTTCCATACTTTTTTTAATTCAAGGCATATGATAGCCATCAAATAAATCTGACATGAATATTGGGTTGTACACATTTACGACAAATTAAAAAAGAATAAATAAAAAGAAGGTTGTATATTTTTCCACAGAGCTATTCCACTTTTGTTGGCATTTCTGGATGTTTGCTATGGATTATAGGGTTCCAAGCAGTAGAATTTTAAGAGTGGTATAAAAAAAAAGACTCAGGTGAGTGTGGGGTGGTGTTAGTGGTTTTGTGGGGTTGTTTTGTTTTTTTTTAGTCTTTGGATAGAATAACCACTCATCTCCAGACTTTTAAGGATTAAGGTGAAAAACACTTGTGCTCATGTTTCATTGTGACCCCTTCAGCTGGCACAGGACTTACTTTTGGATAAGGTCTTATCAGAGCCCAAATAATTGACAACTGCTTTTCTTGGAAATACTTTCATGGTTGTAGAAGACTAGTTGGTAGGAAGACTGTGTTTAAATCTAGGGCTGTCACAGCCCTTGGTATCATCATGGCTTCAATCCTGTAAAAGCATCAAAGTGTCTCAGAAGGAAGAGGAATAGTGGTTTTTAGCTTAAACAAAAGAGATGAAGAGTCAATTCAACAGAATAGTCAGTTACAAATATATTGGTAGAAGAGAAAACCTTGATGCTAAGTTCAACTAGAATTGTCTTTCTAGAGGCTTCTAGAATACTCCAGGAAAACGAATTGATTTTGCAGAAAATACCCTCTACTATACCTGTCATTGTAGGCCTTATTCCAAGCAGCAAAACTGAGAAACTTTCCTGACTTATAGAGTTTTGATTTGTGTTTGTTTTTTTTTTTTCCTTTGCTCCTTTTTCTTGGATAATCTTTCCTGTTTCCATTTGTGGATGGTAAAGAATTCTAAACACTTCTAACTAAGCATCTGGTGCTGACAGTAACTTTTTCTTAAATATGACCTGTTTTAGTTTGTGTGTTTTATTTACTGTTAAAGAAACCTTTCCCAACAGGTCACAGACAATCCCAACTGTAAAAGGCATCAAACACTCAACAAAAAGATGTTCTACTTGTCTTCTACTTGGAATACACATTTAGTAAGGATGTAATGTATTTCAGCTTGAGTTTAATCTGCTGTATTTGCTCAAGAAACTTAACTAAAATCTGCTGAAGAGAAGACTTTGCGTTCGGCTGTGGTTTCTTGCGTACTCGATTGCATCTATGGGTTTCCAACAGTAGGTCTCAGCAGAGCTCCTTTGAATAGAGCATCATGATTTGAAGTGATGCATTCAAAGATACTCTTTTGTCCTGAACACTTGTCGAGTTGATGATCCTATGATATTTTAGTAGGGAAACCATTGTGGGAGATCTTGTGGTATAGCATTAATCATTTTATGAAGACTAATCTGTATAACTGCTCCAAGCAGCAGACCACTAATTTTTGATTCCATTGCTTTCCTAAGTAAAATAGTGACTGTTTAGATGAAGATATGCAATCCAGTGTAATATTTTTCCGTGAATGAAAAGGGAGATAGTACTTCCATTCATCATGAGATGGAATCAACTTCTAAAATTATGGATGTATGCAAGACTTTTTCCTGGTTGCTCAGCCTATTGGAGTTATTGAGTTCTCTTGCACAGTTTAGCCAAAGTAATTTAACAACAAACAAACAAAAGACTGAATACTGCTACTTTCCATCGCTTCTAGACCAGTCAAATTAAAAGCATCTCTAGTGGAGTATAATAATCTAGGAGAAATACTTAAGTAATATTTTTAGGAACATTTACCATTAAATCAGGCTTCTATTTTAATGTTAAAGAATATTATACTTTTTCTAAGTATTTCCAAATGGCCCATTGTGCAAAAAGAAAAGATTTGCAGGTATTTGAAGGATCAGAAATTTTTGTGTTTGTTGAAAAGATAACAGCAGTGTTATTTTTATGGCATTTGAGAAATGGGCCTCAGTCTATGACCTGTGATACTTTGAAGGAAACTTCCATTAAATACTAACTGATGTTCCAGAGATATTTTGGAACTTGCAAAGGACTTTTTTTGCATTACCTTTTTTTTTTTTGTTTGTTTGTTTTGTTATATGTTTCTTATAATTGGCCTTATGTGATGTAAGCCTTAGAAATTACTTGAAATTAGATAATAATACTTTCATATCTACAGCTGTTAAATTCGCCCACAGCCATTAAAACACCTTAAGAATGGGCACTCCTGTTCTGATGTTCTCACCTACTTAAAAAACCTGCATCTTTGAATAAATTCTGTTCTCTTGTTTCTGATGCACTTGAGCTCTAATCATTTGTATCCTCAGATAGAACCCAATTTTACTCGCACTGAGGATGGTGATACTTACTGTTATTGCTAAGCCCTACATAGATGGATTTTTCTTTTTAAAGTAATATAGACCATTAAATCAAAACACTTTTCACCTCTGGTCCCATCATCCAGCATGTTACATTCCCTTTTACGTTAGAATCATTGGCAGGTTTAATAAGCATCATCTTGTTTCCATCACTGGTATTACAATGAAATGCAAAATACTGTTCTACCAGAAGAAAACCCAGTCAGTGCATCCTTCCTGGGTGAAGCATGATGTGAACTCATCTTTTCTGAAACTTCCTTTCCACTTAGCTCTGCACACATCTGTTAATTGTATCTAAAATATGCTTCTGGAGATTGTTTTGCATGGCGTTCTCACAAGACAGAGCAAAAACCTTTCTAAATTGAAGAGGGGACTTGCAATGCTTCCCTTTATTTGCAAGGAGAGTTACATAGTTTCTGTAATGATACTGAAAAAAAAATGCAGTCTATTGTTGATTCACTGTAGGCTGTTAATTTTATCTTTTTATGTTAGGTTCTGTGTACATGAAAGTGGTTTACATATGTTTTCTGGTATTTGTGTGGAAACTGCACTGAAGTTAATCAATTTGTAGTTCAGTGGCTTGTTCTTTTTGACGAAGCTACATGTGAGTACAACTTTGATTAAACAATCTGAAGCTAGTGCATGTGCTTTCCTTAACTTTCAAACGTAAAGAGAAAAGAGATTACAGAGACAGCATCTGAGAGAAATGTGTCTCTGAAGCATTTTCTGTGTGTTAGTTAGAATTAGCATTACTCCATTTGCCCTGATGCCTCTCGTGGCAAGACGGTGCCGCAGGAGTTACTGTGTTGTATAATTCTGATAAGGTAGGATCAGAATTTTTGTTCATTCTGGCCCACCCATCTTTTCGCTTTAGGCTGCATATATGGCCCAATAAACGTGTGTTTCATTTTATTGTATCGTCAGTGGTTTGTATTGCAGCTCTGCCACTGATCCAATATATGAGATTAGGCAAGTTATTTTACCTTTGTCTACCTTCTCTTCACTGTTTTAGCATGTTGTAGTGATATAGATACAAGTTGTGACCTGCAAAGTTGAGTATGAATTAGAGAATGTGATGGCTTTGACTAACTGATACTCTAATAATACCCTTAAACCAGGGCATTTTTTGTGTATGTTTTCTGTTTTAATTTGGGAAAGAAGATAGTTGGCACAGATCCTAAAGTTCCTTATGCTATTGTGAGTACTGCTGATCAAAAGAGAATAGGCCTTCTGCATTTTTTATTTTCTTTTTTCCTTTTCTTTCCCAGTATCATAAGGATGAGTATTACCAGTATTCACATCTTTACCATATCAGTCATTTGTACTTTGTAGAATAATGTTAGAGTCTGCTGCCATCTGTAACTGCTTACCACATTCTTCTCTTCATTTTTTAGCTGTACATCTTTGACCCCTGGACCTAGCTGTGATCGTTTTAAGCTACATATCCCTTATGCTGGAGAAACACTCAAATGTAAGTTGAAAACTATTACTATTGCATCTTGGTGTTTCTTTCAGTGTTCTGCATCATGTTAAGTCTTCTAACATGTCTAACTAATTTTGTGAGTTTTGAGTTACCCATGTATGGTGTGCTTTTCTTAAAGCCCTAAGAACACACAACTGTAAGAATCTCTAATTAAAAAAAAAATAAAATTAAAGATTAGTTTGCACATTCAAATTTGCCAACAAGTCCTAGAACCCAAAATTCGCAAACTTCCCACCCCCCATCCCCAGTATTTCTATTAAAGTGTTACAAGACAATCTCATAACAATATTTAGACTTGCTTATGGTTTATATATGCTTTCTATTGTTTCCTCCTTTCACGTATAGGAAGAATTCTTAAGTAAGCTCCAATAAAAAAAATCTGTCTCTTACTAGGAGTCTTTAAATAATAACTGGTATAATTGACCAGATTAGAGAAACATTGCTTTGTTTTTCTGATTTAACGGTGCAGTTAAATCCTCACTACGTTTGGAGGATCTGTAGCTAGCTGGCTCATTTGCCCACTCTTCAGTTAATCTGTGTTTTGTTTCAAAGGATTAGAATAAAATTTGCTTTTGTATGTTTTTAGAAGATAATGATTTTTTTAAACACTTGAGTTGCTGAAAAATGGTAAAGTGGTGCTTTTTATCTCTTAACAACTGAAGTATGAGAAACGAGGAAGAATTTCAGGTAAAGTACAACTTAAAGCTTGGCAGTTTTAGCTTTAAGCACTGGTGAAACCACATCTGGAGTTCTGTGTCCAGCTCTGTTCTACCTAGTACCAGAAAGGTATGGACATGTTGGAATGAGTCCAGCAAAAGACCACAAAGATAACTGAGGGACTGGAGCATCTGTTTTACAAGGAGAGGCCAAGAGAGCTGGGGCTTCTTGGGAAGAGAAGGCTCAGGGCAGATTTTATCAATGTGTATGAATACCTGGTGGAGGGGAATGAAGGAAATGGAGCCAGGCTCTCCTCAGTGATGGCTTCTGAAATGAAATGGTCACAAACTAAAATACAGAAAATTCCATTTAAATGTAATAAACTTTTTTGCAAGGATGGTCAAACAGTGGAATAGATTGAACCCAGAGCATGTGTAGCTTGTATATCTCCATCCTTGGAGATACTCAAAACCTGACTGGACATGATCATTAGCAATCTGTTCTTGTGACCCAGATAGGTGCTGTACAACCTCAGCTATCCTATGCATCTTAAAATACACTATCTGGAGGAACAAATACTTAGTCTGAATAGAAATATTAAACATTTAAACCACTATTTTGATAGTATCCATTTCGACAGCATCATACACATGTAGCTCTCACAGACATTTTAAATATTAAGAATGCTGTTGTATTCTTTCTGTAGTAGTTTTTCTTGTCATTATGTAATGCACTGGAAGCCCTTCTCCTTTATGAACAGAAATCAGTTAAACTTTAAAGTACTTCTAATGATAAAAAGTTTCCATTTAGCACCTATAAAGAAAGCCAACATTCCCAGAAGTTGGTCTCCTAAGTTTGCTCATATGTTCCAGAGAGGAGCTGCACTCATGTATCAGTCCACTATAACTATTTGGTCGTACCTGAAACAAAGTAATCAATTTTCAATGGCTGTGAAGCCCAGATCTTTGTCAGGTCTTTGGCAAGCCCCTGTCTTTGTAACCCTGGTCTTTGATAAGCCCTGGTTGTTGTTAGGTCTTTGTCAGGGTGGATGCATTTGCCACAGCACGGACATAAGCATACAGACTACAGACTGTAGTCCAGTGAAAGTGCCTAGAAATATGGGCTATGCATTAAACTTCAATATTGAGAAATCATATTTTTCTTCCACCCTCCCCCCTAGTTCTTGTATTTTGAATATCACATAAGCAATTAAAAAAACCCAAACCAACAAACAACTAGGTTTTGCTATTTCTCCACCTTCACAAAACCCAAACCACACTATTTAACCATACTATATATTCTAATATGAGCAACTGAAGGTGGTGTAAACAAATGTATGTTGTCCAGAGGTACCTAGTAATAGCAATAAATTCAGTAACAATAATGCTCCGCATTTCAGCATTCTGTGTTGGAAAATGCTGCGCATTGTTCAGTCTCACAGCATGTGGAACAAATAGTGATGCAAGCAGATTCAAGAAAGCTTCAATAATTTTGTTTAGATCTCTGATGATGGCAGGGGAAGATGGCCATGGTGTGCAGTCGGAGATTTGCAGACACTTTGTTATAGGCTGTTGCTAGATATGTTATCTTTCAGGGGCAGAATATTTCTACAAAGGAAAGTTGCGAAATCTGCCAGAATAAAAAGATTGGCTGAAAATGTTCAGGACCTCCAGTGTATGGTCTTCATTATGTGGTACCCAGTACAGGCTGAAGTGTGTAGTTCCTTTGTGGTTAGTGTTACATCCTCTTTGCAACAGATCAGATCTTTGGATATCATCAATCATAACCGCTGCCACTGCACAAGTACCCTGGTATGAGTCCTGTTGGTGTGCTACTTTAGAGAAGTGTAACTGCACAGTCACAGTCCTGTTTTCTGAAAGACCATGAAGTTCACTGTTTTTTGGAAAAGGGGAAAGTGTACTTGCGGGCAGTGGGGTGGCTGACTACCTGTAGTATAAAATAATTGTTAGCTTTGGCAAGATCAAATATCCTATAAGTTAAAGAACGACTTGTTAGTAATTTTAATACTTTTTTTCACAAGATTGTTAACTTTTTGTTTGTTTGTTAAATTATTTTTTTTTTATTACGCATTCACCCTACTCTTACATGTATTCTGAGCTGCAGGAATGTTATACTAAATGTTATACTCAGCTGCAGCCAGAAGCCTTGGAGATACCTACAGTGTTATACTGGAGAAAGTATTAAGTCAGTGTTGGAGGTATATTAATTTTTGACACTAATTGTCTTCCATCATACTTCAGACATTTTGAAATGGTGCTTTCAGAGACACTTTTATGTTTTCCCTGTAGAAGAAAATAAA
The DNA here is from genome assembly GCA_027560015.1 of Chloroceryle amazona. NCBI lineage: Eukaryota > Metazoa > Chordata > Aves > Coraciiformes > Cerylidae > Chloroceryle > Chloroceryle amazona. The sequence continues at coordinate 4,004 of JANHFX010028920.1, read as the reverse complement.
ATAAATATTGTGTTTTCATGGGCCTAATGGCTGGAAAACTTGGGCTTAGTTTTGCTAAGCTGTCAATTAAAATCTGAGACAACTGTATCATTTTTATTTGTTCATCCAGTACTTAATGCCACTACATTAAACTTAGCGCTTTTTTTTATATTTGAATTTCTTAAAGCTCTCAATAGAGTTTTAACCCTCAGAAGACTTGTCTATAACATCCTGTAAGGGGTTGAATCTGTTCCAAGGACAAAAGTTATTCTAGGTGGTATACAGATCTGTCCTTTATTGCTAACTGGACAGCTGTATCTGCTGATACCTCATCATCCTTTATGGGAGAAGTATTTGTGTATTTTGAGGTGAAATGTTTTGTAATTGCAGACATACTGGTCTTTCTTGGTAAAACATCAAGGCAGATGTTGTAGAAAAAATTGTCAGGATTAACAGCATTATAAGCTGTAATAATTAGAATACCCCATTAAGAATTAATTCCTTGGTCATTTTGTTTCAGCAAACCCCGGAATCTCTTGGGTTTTCCATTTCACTCAAACTGTCACTGCTTCTTGCTACTGGAAGCCTGACATTTAATATATAGATAGATTATTTTTTTTTTCTTTTTTTTTTTCTGTGCTCTTCACATTTTCTTTTTCAGACACTGTTGCCTCCCTCCCTCTCTGTCCTTGAGTGCTGTCATCTGGAATTTCACAGTGATTAAACAATGTGTTGCCCTTGCAATGCTACTGTTCTCTGTGGCCTCTTGAACTCCAGTATTTTCATCTTCTATCTGATTTTCACTGTTTTTATGTGAGTGGATTACAGCTCTGGGTTCTACTGCCACCACTTCAGTTTCCTTGATCCCGAAGAACGTTTCTTTTGTCTTGTTTGAAGCTTAGTTTTTCTTTTTTTTTCTTTTTTTTTTTCTTCTGATTTGTTTCTTGGCTTCTTAGTTATAGGCCTGAGAAGCAGAAAACACACTTTTGCTGCCTAATTTAGTCTTAAGAATATTGCCCATACTCTACAGAATTTCATCTGCTTTTGTTCCTGTGATAGATCTTTTTCACTAAGTTCATCTGGTCTTTCTGTGGCTTTCTACTTTAAGGAACTAATTTGAAATAAACAAAATGATAAATATAGAGAAGAGCTTGACCTCCTTCTTATCCCTTTAAAAGCTGCTTTGGAAATTTTTTTGCTAAACACTTGTTCATTGTGCCAATAAACAATTGTAAAAATGCTTTTACAAGTTACTCTAAGATTTAAGATTCTCATAATTAGGTTGCTGCAATGCTTGTGTCAGTCCTCTGTTCAACATTAGGTTATTCTGCACAGGTTGTGGTTTAGCTGAGGCTCTTATGGGAAAAACTTTTTGAGTGCTGTAATTTAGATTATCCTTAGGTAGTATCATTACCTGTAAGGTAAGTGTCTTTTTGCTGGGTCGTACAAACTACCAAAATTTTTTTCCAGGCAGTATGTTTTCTGAAGTTTTGCTAAGTCTTGCATTGTGTGGCAGGAGTAATGAATCTTCTTCCTTCAGTAACCCATTTGTTATTTAATGAATGTGCCTAATGGGAAACATTGAGAGAGATCCTAATCTTTTTATTATATTTATTTCTTGTTAGAATATAAAGTTTACCACAATATTTTCCCCTTTTAAATAATCACTTCCCTCTTCCTTGGTTGTTAGGGTTTTTTTGACCCATGTTCTGAACTTCCCTTGAGCAAGTAAACTCCAGACTTTTTTTGCAGGTTAAGTCTTAAATAGTATATTTCTGCATCAGGAGAAGTGTCCTTATATTTATGTACAAGTGTGGAATTCAGAGAGATTTAAATTATTTTAGGTTGGGCCTTCATATTGGTAATACTGTAGTGCCTTCCTACTTTGCTCTTTCCTCCTTTCTTCTCCTGTTTGGGCTTCAGTTACTGGTGATCGTCTGCTATCCATTTGCTGAATGTATTTGTCCTTCACTTCTGTCATTCCTTTTCTCACCTACCCAGTGCCTCTGTTTGCTATAACTTCTCCAGTGTCGTCTATCTTCAATTTCTACCAGTATCTTACCCTCTTTTGTATTATCTATCGTTCTCATCTTTCTCCTCTTCAATTCTAGTACTAAAAAATATGAGAAAGCAGTTGACCAGATAAAGAAGAGCAAGTAAAGAAGATTGTCCCATCAAGTTCTTATTCAGTTTGGGATTTGACTCATTTCCTTTTACTCTGGTTTTGCATATTTGCCCATTTAACAATAGAACTTAATTTCTCTGTCCACTTTTTTTTTTTTTTCGGTCCTACAGCAGGATCTGAAAAACCCACAACTGTAACCCTTTGCCCAAGAACTATACAACCATCCTGCAAATCCTTCCTGTATCTGCTTTCTTTTCTTGGAAAAGTGTGACTGAATTCACTTGCCTAACTATAGGTGTCTAACTCTGAGGTTTCCTTGGATATCTTGCTTGGCCTTTTCTGCAGCTGACCTGAAGAGCACTGCTCTGTCTGGAAAACCTTGTGTCATAGCTACCACAGGTGTGCCCTGAGGCATCTCAAATGACACTAAACAACTTGGTTAAACAACTGAACCAAGCTCATGGAGACTGTGTCCTTTGCAGCTTTGCGTGTAGTAAAGTAGCTAGGATTTCTTTTGGAGTATCACAGAGGTACAGAGAAGTGACTTTTTGAACATAATCAAATACTCTCTAATAAGTATTTAGGGTCTTTAGAGTCTTTAATACTGACATTTTTGCTTTTCCTTTTCTCATACCTTGATTCACATGTGAAGTTGGAAATGAAACTCAAAAGCATCCCATCCTCTTGCCACCAGATGTTATCTCTAAGTTTCAGAAATAGTTCCGACTTCTACTAAACAACCTGTAAAAAGTTGAAGCTACACTTGGTTTACTCTAATAGAATTACAGTTATGATCAAATGAGCAAAGGTCCCACAGTATTCCCAGCCACCTTTTGAGCATAGCTGTCCCCTGTGTGGGCAGAAGTCCTGCTTCAACAGGTCATTTTAGGAGGAGCTTTCGAGATTTAATTATCCTTTTCCACTTGAGAGAAAAATAGCCTGACAAAAGCAACACCACAGCAAAAGTAGAATTGCTCCTGGATCTTTTTTCAGTAGTAGTTTTGAATTTATCAAAGTTGTAATGTCATTTCAGAAACTGAATCTTTCTTGCCAATGAATTAGTAAGGGGATCTCTAGGTAGTGTGTTGCTACATTTGACTTAAAGCCTGTAGAGCAAAAAATCTTTAGGGTGGAATCCGGTGACAAGTCAGCAGATTTGCATTTAGTTCATTTAAATCTTTTCTCACTGCTGAATACACTGACTTAGTATCTTGATTGCAGATTGTAGTGAATAACTGATTCTTTTTGTATGTGTAGAGACAATTAACAATGGCTCTTTTAAGTAAGAATTTATATACAGAGAGGACTGATTGGCATTTTTTGTCTAAAATTTGTGGCTAACAGAAGAGACAGGTTAGCATTCTGAATAGATGAATAATGTAATTCTAATTATTATGTTTTTAGATTCAACAGGAGCAGTTTTATTTTCCCAAAACTGATTCTGCAGATAGGTTTGGTCACGTAAAAGTGTCTTCAAAGCCAAATGGGTTTGATCTCCATTATATGATGAATTCCATTCAGTCTGGTCTTAATCCAGGCTGCAGTGGACACACAGGTTTACTATGCATGCTTAGTACTGAATTATAAATTCTTGCAGTTAGAAAAAAGATAAAGAATATATATATCCTGTCAAAAGTAGTTTAAGGTGTTTACTGATAATGTTGCTTCCTAATTTTTCCTCCTTTATGTAGTCAAGGTTGTTAATGCTGTGGCATGCTCAGTGCAACAACTTCCAGTACTACCAAATTTACAGTATGGTAGAGAAAGAAAGGAAAGAAAGGAAGAAAGAAAGGAAGAAAGAAAGGAAGGAAAGGAAGGAAGGAAAGGAAGGAAAGGAAGGAAGGAAAGGAAGGAAGGAAAGGAAGGAAGGAAAGGAAGGAAGGAAAGGAAGGAAGGAAAG